>JBDJHY010183111.1:0-21742 GCA_039654485.1 Withania somnifera
GAAGCTCCAAACCAAGAGAGGCTAGAAAAAACACAACCTACGAGTAAATATGAGTAAAAATGACCCATATTGCTATATCATTAATGGGGTAAAATTCTTTGCTAAAATCGAGTCTGTAACCCTAACAGCACAAAAACTGAGAATATTTATACCCACACGTAGAGCACAGCTCGTACATCATGTGATATAGAATAAAGCTAAATTTAATGGTATAAATGATCATAGAATCACCGTACTGCATTTTTATGGAGTAGAATTTAATTAAACCACTTCAAATCTCCTTAATTTGACCATAAAATTTGAGAAAACCTCGAATATTTTGAAGATAATATGAAGAAAATGAGATGAACCGACTAATATCTACCCAGGCACCGCTTTGACTGATAAATTGGTCAAAATAGCCGATTTATCATCACTGATACTGACTTATCAGTCAAAATAACCGATTATCAGTACCCATAAGCCTAATTTTGATAACTTTTGAGAAAATTTCAAAACCCACACGAAATGGAAATAGAGTCTAATTATAGTATTCCATGTATGAAATATTTATGTAATAAACATTACAAACACAACGAAATCTATGAAAAGGAAAATTCAGGTCATCTAAACAGAGTAAGTCTAGAAAAGAAATAATTATGAATGAATTTAACCCATAAAACCACTAGGGATCCAAACTATCGGTCCCAATAAGTCGTAAATAACTTTGGACAGTCCTAAATAATTCTCTAAACATAAGTAAATAGTAGGAACCATATAAATCCCCTCGAGGAACATTATAAGTTATCCTATGATGCCTACTAGGTACCCATTGTTTTTTATACTCATGCTACATTTCTGTATTAAATATTTTAAAAGGTAACTTTATTTTGAAAGAAAATAATTAGAAACGTATTTCTTGTATATATATATATATATGCTTATACTTTCCACGACTATGATCATGAGCAGTATGGAGCTATTTTCTTACACTACTGGAGGGTATCCGCACTATCGCTATGATTTCTGGACATTGCCTACATGACAGGAGTTGTGTCTTACTGAGATTTGGAATTTTTCCTACATGGATGGGCATTAGTTTTCTCAGAGATATGATATACAGGTTGAGCCTGAGTTTTATATTTTTTCCCTCATGTCTATGGCACTATTGACTTTTTACTAGGATTTTTGTATATAGGATTGGAACCCTCCATGGACCCCTCAACTTGGGTCACTTTTCTAAATGCATGTTGCGTGGTCGGGGGAGGGGTATACTGGGGTAGGTTGGGTAAGTATACGAGGAAGCTTCTGTGGCTCCTCTCTTGACAGATTCATGTACTGGGAGGGTGCATACATGCATGTTTTACTTTTCAACACCCTTTGCATTGAAAAATTCATACTTGGTTGTACTCCTCAGGATTTATGGGGTTCCGTTTGATTAATTATATGCTTATGTGATGGTCGCTACCTAGGCATGTTTCTACTCTTCGGTGTTGTTAATTACATTCCTTGTTGTAGTTATTAGTACGTTTAATGGTTACATTCCCTACATTATTTTATCTACATTTGGTCCTTACTTATACTGGTCACATTAGAGCTCCAACTATGTGTCATGTTTGGCCGTGATCTTCTTGTGACCTGAGCTTATATATTATATTTTGTTAGTGGATTTCCTTCATAGTTGTTAGTTGATTCTGCATATACTGATAGCCGACCTTCATCGTACTCACTGATATTACTGTAGTTTTCCTCTCGGTTGTATGTTACGTACTAGTGCCCTAGTTACTTTGAGTCGCCCTTTACCTTGGTTAGACTTACTTTTGCATGGTCCGCCTATGATTCTTATTGGTTGCCCATTGTTTTGGGTACTCATTCTAAAATTATGCATCTCTTCCTAATACAGGTCTTAGTACGAGTCAGTAGAATGGAGGAAATCATGTAGACTAGCTTAATGTTGTTCAGGTACAGTGAGTAGTAGGCATTCATGCTAGCTGGTCTTCCTTCTGTTTCTACATTTCTTTTACTTAGGGTTTGGATAGATATTTTTTTGTATTTTCCCCATTGTGGATTATATTTTTTACCTTTCTGTATATAGATGCTCTAGAGTCACGATACCAGGTTCTGGGGAGTCATGTTTTGTTGTGCATTTTTGTGTTCTTCTTTTATCTCTTTTCTTTATATCCTTTACCCTTTTTCTTTTGGGTTCTTGGTACTGGACCACCACTATTTTCTCTAGTTAAGAGTTAGGCTTATCTAAATTTGATATGCGGACTCTATCACAACTCGATTTGTGGGTCGTGACATAAATAGGGAGTTTCTTATAACTGATATACTTCATGTAAGCGCATGATATCTAATGCTTAACCCCATGCTAGTAAATTTCCTTATACTTTACAAAAGGTATAAAGACTATATATATATATATATATATGAATGATCAATTGTAAAATCCACTATGAGCAACCCACTAGAATTATCCCACTAGGATAATAGGATAAAACCTATGCGAGCAACATTTTTAGGGGGTTAAATCTCCTCGATCCTAAATAATCCTCGCAAATAAGACATGTATGTAACTGAGGCTCATAATAACTTGCAAACTAATATTATAAACTTCTTTGTTCATGAATATTGTATCATGACCACATGATTTCGTGATACATATTACTATTTAAAGGTTTCAAGTTGAATACTTTGGTTATATCATGATATGATCTTGTAAATACTTGATACTTTCTTCAGAAATTAAATTTATGGGAGTTATTGAATTTAGAGTTAGTTTAGGTAAAACTTGCTTATGTTCATATAAGACATGATATTCATTTAAATATGAATTTATTGGAAAAAATAATTCATAAACTTAAACAAATTAAAATTCATGAAACATAAAACCTAGCCCTGAATACATGTAAATTACATATTTCAAGAAAATAGATTTTGACATAAGGACGAAAGGGGTACCTGATTAGCAGTGATCCTTGGCAAAAATGTAAGGATAGACACTTCGAATTTGATAAGCCCTAGATGACTTGAAGGATAATTGTTGTTCTTTGATTTCTGTGAACTTTTCTTCTGATTTAGGATGATATATGAATAGAATGAAGAAAACCCCCCTAATTTTTACTTAAAAATGACCCTAGGAATAGCTAAAATGATGTAGTTTAGTCAACCAATGGATAGAATAATTACCTAAATTCCCCCAGGTTTAAATAGATGAAAAGCAAAAGATTGTACTGCCTCCAAATAGTGTCAGGCATGAGTCTATCAAAACTTCCTAGCCTTACGTTATGAGGTCACTGAGAAAGTCAGCAATGGCTCTTTAAAATTGGTTAACAATGTGTGGGTAATATAATCTCCATAAATTTCTTACTCAGACCTCGAAATAACACACATTTTGTTGTGCTAGAAACTAGACTCGGAGATATTAATATGCATAGGTTATGGGTCATATAAATCCTTATATATTAGAAATATGTCATTTGAAGTTGACTTGTGCATTAAATAATATGAGAACTACAATGATAGAAAAAGATATGAATAGGAATTCCTTATAACCTTGAATCACCTTAAATACTAATTTCATACTTTACTAATGATTTTATAACCTAGAATCAAGTTGGAATTCATATGACCTGGACTTAATCATGCATGTTGAACAGTTCAAATTCTACCCCAAATTTTGGGGTGTTACATTATCTCCCCCTGATATCATTCGTCCTTGAATGAAGAATATGGATGGAACATGCCAACAACTAAGACATGAAACTGGACAATGGTCTTGAACATAGATTACACAATTCACTACCACTAAACTAAGGTTGAGCATGGCTGAACAAAAATATAGTGACATGAATATAGACATGGGGAAACATGATAAGGCTTTTTGACTAGTTACTAATCATATACGTGGCACATATTGATCTAAACTAGACATGAATAAAATGCCAACTGATATAACTGAATTATATATTACTAAATAAATCTAGCACGAATGAATATACTATGAAGTATCAAAAACTAAGATAGAGCATGTTATTGTATAAGGAACTATGTCAACTACAAAAGGTAGCGTGAGTGTGAGTGTAAGAAGATGATATAACTAGGAACAACTCATAAAGCAATTTAAAAATGAGGATGTTGTCTTAGAACATCTAGGGATACACATGTCAACTAAGTTATTTGATCATGCATGATGGATTTGAAAGAGTGCATGAAAATGAGATGTAAGATGGATACCCTTGCATGGATATTATGAAGTCATCATATCACATAATCACTTTCTAGTAAAGTGGAATCAATACTTTAGATATCTTCGTTTTGAGGAACTTAATGATACTCTTAGGGAAAGGATAAAAAAATAAATCATAGGGAACCTTTTTTTAGGTATGAGCCACTATGACAGTTTAGGTATCTTAGGCATCCAACTTGGGATCATAAAGCATGGAAGTCAAGGGCTTCTTCATAAGCCTATCTTGAATTTGCAGTTTCCTGACATGGAGATTAAGTGTGAAAGGTATAATTAGGAAGAAAAATTAGTTAGCTTACACTGCCACTGAGTTACAAAGGAGTAGATGTAGTTACTTAGCTATTCTACCTGCAAATAAAGGATATGATTAGGCTAGAAAGGTTACAAAACTCCAAGTATGAAACGAATTTTAGAAACTAAGCACCTATGATGACTAGATCTGAAACTGAGCACCTATCATGGCTAGATCTAATTCATCTAGGAGCAAGAACCCAAATGGGATGCACAGAACATGAACACATACAAAGAGTCATATGGAATGGTCATATACATGAAATTTGGAGGAGAAAAACTAGAAGTAATAAGGGAGATTACTAAGTCTATCTATCTGATTTCCGAACTGACTTGTTGGGCTATAAGGAACTGTTTCATATTGATAGTTTAGGACTCAACTAAAGCATTAGGGTGGGATTTTGTAATAGTGAACATGAACACCCTGAGGAAGGAATTAAGAATATAACTACTATTCCTCAAGTAATACAACTTCTACTTTTCAAGCTTAACATCATATACTAAACATGATTCTTCTCCTACATATTACACTTCACTGGTTGAGATTTCAAATTTTCTTGAGGACCTGCTAGTTAAAACTTATAGGGGTTAAGTATAGATACATAATATTACTCTGCTCAAGCCAAACCTAGGGGTAAAAATTACTATATATAATGTAATCATGCCAGTATAAGCCACGAAATCTCAAATTCTATATCTATAAGAGCATTACTTCTTCTCTCTCAGGCCAATTGAATATCTATCTCTAATAAAGGAGTCATTAACCATATAATTCAATCATTCATACACTTACCTCATGACATTCAATCATATATCAATATTCTATCACCAGCCTCCTGGAAGATAAAACTATACAGGGAATTGCTTATACCACCGGAATTAATAATCTAATATATTCACTACACATCATGGGAACATACCCTAACTTTACCCAAATTCATTAATTTAGGTGATACTAGATCCATAACTAACTAAGCATCCACCTTCTTCTATCTTCAATTTTCATCTATTTCTTTTCACTACAACCTTCCACCTAATATATGTAATCACTAAATAAAAAGAAGTCATGAGTATAAACTTTGGAAGTCATGGATAAAAGTCTAACTCTAGACTTAAATGTGAAATCTGAATCAAGCATCACTACTGAAAAGAGTATTGTTCTATCAATTTTGTTTCTTATAAAAATCTTGAAACTTGAGATAGGGGTCTGAGACATAGGGGTCTGAGAATTATAACACAATTCTTATAGCATACAAAATATTATCTTATGATTATCTCTATTCTAAACATATAATGCTTGAAGAGAGGATTATATTGGGTATAATCATGAAATAACTTTTCCATAACATCATAAATGGACGTGCAAAAAGTTTAGAATAGAGATAATCATAAGGTAATCTTAAGCGTGATCTATTATGGGAGAATTTTAATTTGAGAATATATATGGAACGGCATGGTTCCATAAATTACTTGAGGATATCACGACGTCTGAGTCCATATGAATTAACACACTGAGAGGGATGGATGTGAATATGGCGTAATTGAATGTTGAGGTATGCTGGGGTTTAAAAATCAAAGTCATAAGATAGGTTGCATAGTTAGAATGCATTATTAGTTGGATTTCTGAATCATGTTGAAACTAAACGGTTGATATCATAAACTAGTTGTATATCTGAATCATGAGTAATATTTTACAACTGAGATATACTATAAGTATACATGAATCATGATGAAAACTTAAAAATAGTTTTAGGGGTTAGTTGAATATTTTGAGTCATGGTTTGGCTTTAGATTCTTATCTGGAATGATTGTCTTTAGATTTTAAGAATTGAACATAGATATGGATCTGCATGATATTCATGAACTATAAGATAATATAGGCATGACATGAATATGTAGGAGAAAATGGGATATCATCTATGATTGAAATACAAGGAGTACACTGGAGTAAAGAATAGGTAATTATCTAGTCAAGGTTATATACTAGGACTGTATACTGGTCAAAACTTGTCATCTCCACCTTAGATCAAGACATAAAAACTCTTAAGTCTGAGGATTTCTTACTAAAATAACTCAACTTTCTCTTTTCTTGCCTCTAAGTCTATTACAAAAAGGGTACTACTCTTTCTAACTTACTAACATCACACATTCAATTTTTAATCCACCCTAATACTATAATATCTCACGCTAGGATACTCACTTAGAGTTTGATCCTATCATTCAGTACTAATCACATATAACATAAGCATATCATTACCACCTAGACTTATAACTACTAAATCATAGCCTAGGTAACACCATCCTTGTGAGAATAGACAATAACTTAGTCAAATCTTGCCCATCCACTCTAACCAATTCAATACTGCACATAATCTTAATACACTAGTCTACCTCTTATAGCTCCCCTGTTTACACTAGATTCATAACCTTATTAAAAGCCATAAGGTAAGGCCTAAATATATCTATTTCACCGTTTTACAACTTGCTCATATTACATCCTTAATTTTACTAACATACTAACTTGACACCTACATACCACCATGAAATCTGTACTACACAAAAAAAAATCCCTTACACCTTAGTCAACACTTGAGGAGTTACCATCTGATTACTTACAGAACTAACACATAACTATAGCTACATTCTTTAATCAATAACTAGGCCTACCTTTATTTTCTAAACATCATCTATATGCTTCACTTTAAGTTTATTCTATTCTATAGGGTTTTGAATCATAACATTATTATCACTGAGGTTCAAAAAGGGTCGAGGAAACATAATCTAATACCTTTGATCAACAACATGATTCATGATAATAAGAATATAGGTTAGCAATAAGATAATTAGCTGCACATATGGGAAAGTCTCAAACATAGAGAAGTTTAACTTGCTGATGGATCAATTTATGAGAGATGTTGTGATGGAAATTCGAACTGGGAAATGTATACCAACTTACATATGAGGCATAGTCGGAAGAATTGAACAACGTATGTCTTTGTATAACTTTTTTATAGGACTTCTCTACTGCATAAAGGAATACATGAAAGAAGTGAGACTTTTCCTAAATGCCCTGTAGCCTTACCATTATAAGTGTAGTGCTCTTCATACCTACAAAGAAGGCTCTACTGAATACGGTTTTAAGACAACTGAGAAATCTTAAATCTAGTTCTATGATACCAAGCTTGTCATGCCCCGAAGTCACACCGACTTAACATGGAGCTCAGAAATCACAAGTGACCCTAAGCTAGTTCTTAGACCATAAATCATGATATAATTATGTAAAAGAAGTAAGGAAACGTAATACTGACTAAAAAGTATTATTATTCATAAAACAAAACTCATGATTAGACAAAATAAGGACAAAAACTGAGAACATGAACTGAAACTAAGACTATCTCTCGAAACCATCTAACTTGTCATGAGAAGTTATCGGGATAAATCCCTCGTCTAACTCAAAACTAAGACTGAACTACAAGCTATAAGTGAAGTCTAAGATCCATAAATAAAAAAGGTCCGTGGGTAGATAAGAACTCACAACTGCCACTAGTGCTCATGATTTGCTGAACGCCTGGTAACTAGATCCCTGTCCATGTACGGTGAAATCTACATATATGAACATAAATACAAATACGGTTAGTATTTTGAATATACTGGTACACGAGTAAGTACATGTTCAATAACAATAACGATATAAATATAAGTGAAGCTGAAGAAAGTATGACTTAGGCTGAGAACTGGAACATGCAAAGTATCTTGAAAACTATAATATGTGTTAGGAAATCATGGAAAGCTGAAAACATACTGAAATACCTTGAGACTCCAATGATACTAAGATACCATGAAAAATGGAGCATAAAATAATATAGACAACTCAGCTCTAAAGATACATGTTATAAATATAATAAGTATTAAAAGTTAAGATGAGAGCAAATAAGGAGTTTCCTATAACCGATGTATGTCACATGAGCACATAACATCCAACATTTAGTACTATACTGGTGAGTTTACTTATACTTTGCCAAAGGTATAAAGATTATATGTACATGAAGTGATAGATCGTATAAACTACTACGGGAAACCCACTCGAACTATGCCATTAAGGTAACACGATAAAACCAATAAGGGCAACATAGTTGGGGAAAATAATCCCCCCGGTTGTAAATAATCCTATCAAATAAGACATGCATGTAACTTAGGCTCATAATAACTTGTAAACTAGTAAATATATAGAATTTTTATTCATGAATATTCTATCATGACTTCATGATACATGTTACTATTTAAAGGTTTGCAAGTTGAATAATTGAATTATATCATGTCATGATCTTTTGAGTACTTGATACTTGAAATATAGCAAGAGTCATGTAAATTTAAGAAATTTTATTCATGTGGGTTCTTGAATTTAGGGTTAGTTTAGTTAAAACTTGTTCATGTTCATGGAAGTCATTATAGTCACATAAATTAAAACATTGATAATTTTTCGGAAAACATAATTCATAAACTTGCACAACTTAAAATTCTTGAAATTGAAAACATTGCATTGAACACATGTAAATTACATATTTCTGGAAAATAGATTTGGATTTGGTGTAGAAAAGGATCCACCACTGAATAATTCCACATACCTGATTAAGAGTGTTCCTTGGAAAAATCGTGAGGGTAGACATATGGAATTTGAGAAGCCCTAGATGAATTAAAGAAAAATCATTATTTTTCTTTCTATGAACTTTTATTCTAATTTAGGGTGGTATGTGAATAGAATGAATAAAAAATTCCTAAGAATTTCTTAAATATGCCCCTAGTGATATCTAAAACGACGTAGTTTAGTCATCTAGTGAATATGAAAATTAACCAGATGCCCTTGGGGTTATATAAAAGAAATAAAAGATTGTAATGCCTCCAAAAAATCCTCATGGTGTGAGGCTATCAAAATTTCCTAGCCTCACATAGTCAAGACACTAAAAAAGTCATCCACTTTCTTTCTTAAATTGGTTCACAATGTGAGGCTTGTAAAATCCCCATAACTATTTACTTGGACCTTTAAATGACAGACGATTTGTTGCATTAGAAACTACACTCATATATCCTTATTTGGATAGGATATGGTTCATATAATGTATAATGACCCTTGGGGTCATTTTGGTATTTCCATAATTTCTCTAGGTTTAGAGCTTTCTTCTAGCTACCCCAGGTTATTTGTGACTTGATGGGACCGATAGCTCAGTTCCCTAAAAGTGTTATAGCTTGCTTTATTTTTATTTATATTTATTAAGGGACTTTATCAGGTTATATGACCTCTATTTATAATTTCATCAGTTCCATTGAGTCAAGAATATCGATTACATAAAATTTGCATATATAGTTTGTCGAAATCAGACTCGGTTTCCATTCTGTATGCCTTTTAGAATAATTTTTAATCTTCCAGAACCAACCCTTCTTTGCATTCACGGAACTTGTCCAAATTCATGGAGGAAAGCCTTGTTGCCCACCGTGTAATAGTGCACTGCCTGGAAGCCTCATATATTTTTTTCTTCTTTATTTTTAGATGGAAAAATCATTATTTTTTCTAAATCTTTTCATTTCCAAAGATCATATCAATATATTATAGGGTATTAATTATAGTTTTGGTCCATTAAATTATATTTTGGTGGTTCTACAATCGTTTCTACAAGATAATTCCTTGATATCTATTTAGTTGTAAGGTTTTTCATAATATATAAACTTTTTCAGGCTTGTTTCTTCATATTTCTTCAGTTTGTTTAAGCTTGATTTCTTAGCATGCGATCTATGAGTTGTTCCCTATGCGATGGTAGATATATTATATTTTTCTGAGCTATAAGATCGTGTATCCATTTTTAGTTTGGATTTTGATCCTGTTGTTTTATAGCAATATGGGTCTTGTTTTACTCATCGTGATATATTATATTTGGTCTAGTTTCATGCAATTTTAGGTTTATTCATGATTTTCAGTTGTCTTAGTGCATTTCTCGAGGATGCTACCAGAATCTAGGTAGGCTACGACTCACTCTCTTTGGATTGAGTATTTAGTGATGCATCAGTTTTGTAAATTTCCATCTCATGGATGGGTTACTAGTTTGGAGCCCTGTTACTATTATTACTTTGGGCTACGACCTATCTTGCTTGCCCTTTTCACTTTTTATATACCCCTGGGGTTATGTGGATGCTTCCACATATTTGACGCAGTCTCTATACCATAGTTGGTTTTGGGAGGGAATTAAACTTGTGGTTTGGTCTTTGTAGCTATTCACCCAACTTTGTTAGTGGCTTTAGAGTCGATCTATATTGTTGTTTTATTGTATTTGATGAGCATGCATGGTTATTGAGGATGTAGATAACCAGTTAAATGTTTTTCACTAAGAAATTGTAATACCGCATGGTTTTTACTGATATTACTACCAACGGAGTCTTATTTACTACTATACATATTTTTTAATATTTTTGGACAGTATAGAGCTATTTTGTTATTAAATCACAATATTTTCTTAAAATGTCTATACAATGACAATTAGGGATTTTACAATGATATTTAGTACACCCTTATGGTTGGGTTTGGGCTTTCAACTGAGACACACTATGTGATTTAAGTCCATGTTTTGACATTTATGCATAATGACTATGCCTTGGTTGGATTTTTACGAGAGTTTTACATACGTGTTCGAGTCCCTCCATGGGCCCTATCAACCTGGGTCACTATTCCTGGGGAATGATGTGCAGACAAGGAGAAGGGTATACGACAGAATAGAGGTATATAATTTAAGTCCTCCGTGGGTCCTGCCTCATATATCTTACTGCTAGGAGGAGAGTGCGAGGTTAATATTGGGACACATTTTCTTTTTAGTGCACCTTTGCATTACATTCTTTTGTTTTTTTTGTACTCTTCAAGCATATGGGGGGAGTCTTATTGGGTTACTTATATACGGCGTTGTGCTTACCGGTAGTATGGAATGTTGGTAGGTTTTGTTTCTAGCTAGGTCTTGTTTGCTCTCTTCCTGAAAATATTAATTACTCTATTTGTTTTATGTACTGATAGATTAGTCCATTATTGATCTCGTGTTCCTTTTTATGGTCTTTCATTATAATGGTTACATTGGAGCTCCATGTATATGTCTTGTTGGTCATGATTTGTTTACGACTTAGATCCTCTATGTTCACACCCTATTAGTTGATCTTCCTTCGTACTTGTTAGTTGTTACTATGATTAATCCATCTCTACCAATTATTTGATTTACATTTTACCTTACTTTATGCTAGCTTTTTCCTGGTTGGCCTCTGATGCCTACTGGGTACCCATTATTTTTTTGTACTCAAACTATACTTTTGCATCTTTATGTGATGCAGAACCTGGTATGAGCCATTAAGGAGGACATGATTGTGGGGGGAAATCAAAGTTATTTTAGAGATATGGTGTACAATTTTTCATGCTTGCCGACCAATTCTCCTTCTAGTAAAAAGTTGTCCTAGGTTTTGTTCAGGATGGATACTTTGTAGTTTTTGCCTCTTTACAAGTTTTACTTTGTACTATTCAATATGTAGTTGCTCTATTTCTGCGTCTATTTTTTGTTTCTTCTCTTCATCAATTTTCTTTTCTTCTTTCGGTGTTGGTATTGGTCCATCGCTTAACGCTCTAGGTCAGGGATAGGCTTGTCAATAGGTGGGATGTAGATGTTATCACAACTTGACATGCAGGTCGGGTCAGAGTGGTATCATAGCTATAGGTTCACTGGTGTCTCTTGTTGTAGGTGCAAGTGTATTATAGAGTCCATTGGATCGGTACATAGACCTTCGTATACAAGGATCTTTAAGGATGGATATATTTCCTATAAATATTTTTGTGTGAAGTTTTTGTTTGTTTCTTGGAAATTCACTTTGGCTTCACTCTTTCATAGATGGTTCGCATGCATTCTGCAAGGTCCTACTAGAGTTACGTGACCTGATCCTACACCTATAGATCTTACCTCGATTATATCTGATGACATTTTCTAATAAGGCACTTAGCGGGATGTGCAAAATCATGTGTACTACGGTTGGTAGGATGCCTACTGATGAGGTCTAGACTTTATCTCAAGGATAGGAACAAGGTTCCCCAGCTCCTCATATTTCGTTGATAACAATGGAAGCCACAATTCCTCCTCCATAGACTATTCCAAAGTTGCTTCCAGTTTTGATTTATCATGTGGTTTCTGTTATGACTTTTGAGGATTTAAAGATGCAAAATCATTTTATACGAATGAGGCCTCTGAGATCTTCTAGTAACTCCAGGAAGGATCCTTACGTTTTTATTGAAGAGTGTGAGGAGAGGTTAGACTTTAGGCTTGAGAGAGACCCGTGGATTAGACTTTATTGTTTATTCATTAGAGGGGCCAGCTAAGTCCTATTGGAGAGTATCCAGAGAGAGCTGACCAAGAGGGTCACAACCTATGACATGTAGAAAATTTGTACATGCCTTTATCTTTAAGTATGTTTGCCAAATTTTTAGAGAGGAGAACAAGGCTCAGTTTCTTGGTTTGCATAAGGGATAGATGAAAATTACCGATTATGAGGACTATTTTACTCAGCCTTTGAGATACGAGACTTCTATCTTGCCAATAAAGGATAAGCTAGTTTGTCACTTGAATTTGAGTTGTTGATTACTCAGGGTAGTATATTGTTGGCAATAATTGATCATGCCCATACCATAAAGAAACTCTATCGTTCAGAGAAAGGTAATAACAGATAGCTCCACCAGGCCGATTTTAGTGGTAATCATCCTTCTGGGATGTGCTATGATAGGAGTATGCCTCAGTAGCAGGTCAAGCCTATTAGACCAGTTCAGGCCTCTTTATTATTAGTTGATAGTGGTAAGAGTAGCCAGCCCTTTAGAGGTATATTTTTATGGCCTTGAGGATGTACTAGCCATAGTATTTTGGACAGTGGTTCTAGTCAGGGTAGAGCATAAGGTTTTTATGAGTATGGCAAGCTAGGCCACTTTTCTAGAGAGTGTCTACAATGTTAGGCCATTTATCCAGCAGCATGGGCCATAAAGCCTCTTTGGGAAGTACAAGCACTGGTTATAGGTGGTAAGATAGTGACTTAAAGGATTAATGGTGGGGGCTAGAGGGACAGGGGAGGGGAAAATGAGGGGATCGAGATAGCACAGGGCTCCATTAGTTTTATGTTATGCCTAATAGGGCCCGGGTAAAGGATTTTGATGAAGTTGTTACAAATATGTTATCTATATTTCACTAGCCATCCTTTACATTATTTTATCTTGGTTCTACGTATTCTTATTTGTGGTTTGGGTGTATGTGTGAGCCTTTACCTATGCCCGTGAGTACGTCTATTCAAGTAGACGAGCTTTAAGGTTTGTATTGGGTTTACAAATATTGTGTTGTTACTATGTGGGGGTTGGACACTCGGGTTGATCTTGTTGCTCTGGATATGATTGATTTTGATGTGATTCTAGGGCATGGATTTATTATCCCCATATTACGAGATTTTAGATGTCTCTTTCAAGATCATTACCTTATCAGTGCTGGTGTACCCCAGTAGTGTGGAAGGGTCCTATTGGCCACTCCCTAATGCCAATTATTTCTAGTATGCAGGATAATATATTTCTTGATAGAGGCGGTATGGCATACTTAGCTTATGTTCATGAAATGAGTGTTGACCCTTCTCCCCTAAGTATGTGCTTATTATTAGAGACTTTCTGGATGTTTTCCCTGATGAGTTTCCTGGCCTTTCACCCATGCATGTTGATGATTTTCTATAGAGGTTGTACCATGAACCAGACCCATCTTTGTTGCACCCTATTGTATGGATCAAGAAGTGCTCCAGGAGCTCAATACTCTACTTTAGGATTTGATTGCCATAGGTTTATCCATCCTAGTATATCCCCCGTGGGGTGCTCTAGTGTTATTTGTAGAGAATAAGGATGGGACTATGTGTAAGTGCATTGATTATAAGCAGCTGAATAAGGTTACTATTAGGAATAAGTATCCTTTCCTGCTAATTGATGGTTTTTTACTAGCTTCAGGGTGAGACTGTGTTCTCAGTGATTTACTTATGGTCAAGTTATCACCAGTTGAGGATTCAAGCTAAGGATATTCTGAAGACTTCTAATTGTACCTAGTGTAGACACTATGAGTTCCTAGTTATGTCTTCAAGTTGACTAATGCCCCACCAACATTATGAATCTCATGACTAGAGTTTTCAAGCCATATATGGATTCCTTCGTGAATGTGTTTATCGATGACATCTTGGTCTACTCCTGGAGGTTTGAGCAACATAAATAGAAATTGACAGTTGTACTCCAAAATTTAAGGATTGATCAGTTGTATGAGAGGTTCTCGAAGTTTGAGTTTTTATTAGAATCAGTACCTTTCCTGGGTCATGTTGTATCTACGATAGGTATCAGTGTGAATCCATAGAAAGTTTCAATAGTTTGTGATTATCCTCAGCCTACTACTCCCTCATAGGTTTATAGTATTATTATAGGTTGTTTGTACAAGTTTTTTATCCATACAAAGTCCTTTTACTCGATTAACTTGGAAGAAATTTTCAATGGTCTAAGGAGTGTGAGTCCAATTTTCTGAGGGTTAAGGAGTTGATCACTTCAGCACCAGTATTGTCACTTATAGTTGAGAGCTAGTTGTATACAATTTACTATGATTCCTATGTTATTTGTTTGGGGTGTATACTGATGTAGCATGGTAGATTTATTTCATATGCTTCACATCATTTGAAAGTTCTAGGGCACAACTACCCCACCCATGATCTGGAGTTCACAGTGGTAGTTTTTATGCTCAAGATCTAGAGACATTACCTCTATGGAGTTCATTGTGAAATTTTTTCAGAATATTACAACCTGCAGTACATATTGAGACAAAGAGAGATCAATCTTAGATATAGCATATGGGTTGATCTTCTAAAGGACTATGATATCAATATTCTCTACCATACAGGTAGGGAGAATTTAGTTGGAGATGCCTTGAGTCAAAAGGCAATTAGCATGGGTAATTTGGCTTCCATATTAGTTTCAGACAGACTATTAGAAGTAGAGACTAGCTAATGTTTTGGTCAGGTTGGACATTTTAGATTCAAGAGGAGTTCTTGTGAATGTTGAGGCTAAATCTACTCTTTTTGATCAAATCTAGTTGTATCAGTATGAGGATAGATTCTAAGTTAATATTTGAGAGTTTATTTTGAGGGTGACTATAGTGGTACTTCATTAGATTTAGATAGTGTGTTGTGGATGGGAAGTCATATTTTTCTTTCTATGGTTGATAACTTAATTCAGACTATTCTCTGTAAGGCCCATTGAACTAGATACTCCATATATATGGGCATAACAAAGATGTTCAGAGATTTGAGACAGCACTACTGGTGGAGAGGCATGAGGTCTGATTTTGCGGGTTTGTTTCTAGTGCCAGAACTATCAACAGGTAAAGTTCGAGCACCATAATCTAGGAGGTGTGACATATCGACTTTTTATCTTGAGTAGAAGTGGAGAGGATTGCCATGGATTTTATTTTTGTACTTCCTTGAACTTCTAACGGTCATGACTGTATTTGGGTCATCGTGGATCGACTGACCAAGTCCACCTACTTCCTGTCTACTTCATCAGCTTGGGGTTCTAAGCCAATTTCTATATTATATGTTAGGGAAGTCCTTCTGTAATGACCCTAAAGGTTATTTTTCAATTTTTTGATCATTTTGACTATTTTTCACCTCCCTTAGTCTTGTTATATATAGATAAGTGTGATTCCATGGTTGGTTTGTATGCGGGATGAGGATTCATATAAAAGTTTGATAGTTTTGAGTTTTGGAGTCTTAAAGTTAAAAATGAGGAACCCTAGGGGTCATTTAAAGTTCGAAACCTCGTATCAGAATTCTATTAGTTCCATCAGATCCCAAATGTCGAGTTTTGTCTAGTCACACCTTCGTCTTCTATTTTATACCTTCCATGGTAAGTTTCAATGCTTAGACGGTGTAAACCTAAGTGTTAAGGCATTTGGTTGACTTTGGTCAACATTTGACCTAAAAGTGTCCACATGAAAAATACAATGATTTCGTTGGATTTAGGAGGTGGAATTTGGCGTTAAATGAGGTATTTTATATTTTTCATGAGCCCTAGGGATATTTTTGTAAAAATATTGTGTCAGAGAAACATCGTACATGTGATCGGATGGTTTCGTTAACTCCGTAATGTCGAAAATAGTATGTTTTCATATATGGTTTGTTGTCATGGGGTTACGAATGAATCTTGAGGGTCCATTCGGAGTTAGTGAAACTATTGTGTTTTTCTATCATTGATGTTTTTATTTCAACCCCAAGGTTTCTCTCTCAATCACCTGGCTTGTGCTACTATACGGAGACTGGGATTGATTGTAAAATGCGGTGGTATGGGGGTATCAGCGGCCGCATAAGGTTTCCTCCCTATTCATCTCTATCGTGTTGTCTAAGGGCCACGATCGCATAAGGAAAGTTTTGGACATCATGATCGCGTAATTGGGGACTGTTATCAAAACATAATCCCTAGTGCACTACAACGAATTTAAAATAGAATGTTCATGTTTTTTTGCTTACTCTTTCATGCAAACTCACCTTAAAACCCCCATTTTGGCATAGTAGAGCAAAACTTTTGAAGATAATTACATGGGTAAGTTTCCTAATCACTATTTCATCAATTCCCTACTACTTTAACTTGATTTCCATCAATAATTTTATGGTTTTGAAGCCTAAAATAGTAGGTTGTGTAGAAGTCAAAAAATTATAAAACTTAAGATTTTTGGAATGAAATAAATGGGTTTTCTGTGAAACTTAATATTTAACATCTTGTAGTGATGGGTGGTATTATTTTATGATAAAGTTTTGATCTCGAACCTGTGGTCCCATGGTAGGCTTTGTATAGACCTTGATTATTTTAAATATGGTGTTGATTAGTGAATATTTTATTATATTTCCTTCTTAGGTATCTAGGCATCGCTCGGTTGGAGGCTAAGGGGAAAGAACTTGCCTTTATTGTTTTTCGAAATTAAGGCAAGTTGAGGTTTATATGTCTTTCTATGAATTTTTTATAATTTCTTGCTAATTTTCTTGTGGCTTGGGGTGATATGGGTGCTTCGGGAATTAATATTATCTATAATATTGGATTTAAGATGAACAAGTAGGGGTAATCAGCATACTTGATAAATTTTTTGAATCATGACTTCACTTGAGTTGTATTGTTAATTGTTTGTTTGAAATATGTCGTTATAAAAGATAGCTTGAATAAGAATTGAGACTTAGTTGTATACTTATTGATGAAGATGTCTATGATAAACAAATGGCAACCTTGATATCAAAAATATTAATTCCCTGGAGGCTAAATTGGAATAAAATGACAATTCTTGATAGAAATTTCCCAAGAGGGATTTATGTTATTATATTGAAATCTCAACTTTTGATACTCTCTATAGTTGATATATCACAATTACTCATTGATGAAACTTGATATTAATCTTGATCTATGTCTTGATGAGATCATTTCACTTTTTGATATTGATTTTGGTTGGCCATAGTTCCTTGATTAAGATTATGGTAAAGACACTGTCGAGGCTATGATCGGGTGTGTGTATTGTGATGAAAACATTATATTACAGAAAAGGCATATTCGAGCCTCTAATCAGGTGATGATGTTATCAAAATGACACAACCAAGGTCGACCAGGTGCCTATATAGATTAAAAGTATAGTCGAGGCCTTGAACAGATACTTGAATGTGATGATTGATATTGGCTACTATCGATGAAATGGGAAATCCTACCTACGATGAGTTGTTTCTTGCGCTTGAGATCCCTGTTGATGAATGTGGTTATTGATGGACTTGATTTTTGTAATTTTTTTATTTTATTATATGATTTTTAGAGTTGGATACTTTCTCATATTTATTGTATTTGTATAAATTATTGCTGGATTGCGGAGTATATTTATTATAAAATATTGTATTATTGGAGAAATAGTTGGCATACTAGGGGAGTCTATTTCTTTTCATAGTTTGCCAACCGAGGATGCTGCTAAGTACTATTTTTCTTGTACTCTCCTTTTTTTCTGCACTTATATTCAGATACCGAGCCTCATACTTAGTGTTTTTATCTTCTCTCTTTAGTCTAGAAAGATTCTGAGGGTTTAGAGGTAGTTGGTTGCTCTTTATCAATCATCGCGAATTTCCTTATTCTATTTTATGTTATAATGTCTTTAATTTGTAAAGACTTTGTATCATATTCGAATTTTTGTATTTACATTCTATAGAGATTTATGGATAGCGACACTGTTTCTTGGGGTTGACCTATATATCTATTTTATTTTTAAAATGTCCGCATTTAGATGTGTTATTAGTTTAAATTCCTCTTTACCTAAATTATATTTATTCAGATGACCTATCTGGATTGGGGAGGTATATTCTGCCACATCTAGTTTTTGAGGCATGAAAAGTCGGTATTAGAACTCTAGGTTCGTAGGTTCTTTTTTCACAAGCCAAGTTTAGTATAGTCTTGTGGATTAGTGCAAAGATATCCGTACTTACCCTCGAGAGGCTATGGGACTCTGGAAACCTTTATTCATTATTTCACTTCTATCTAGCATGGATGATTTTTGTGTACTGAGTTTTGAGTCTTTTGTTCAACAAATATTCAGGACCAGAGCCACCACTAACAGAGTGTATGAGCCATAGGATTCACTTCAGCCATCTATCAGGGGTGGGGGCCAAGCTAGGTGTTAAGGTGGAACCCAAGGGATAGTTCGAGGGGCAACCCCAACTAGGACTAGATCTAGGGTAACTTCACCTGAGATCGATATGGATAGACTTAAGGATAGATATCAGGATTATATTGTAGCCATTCTATTAAAGGATACCTTGTTGAGGGTACTTGGGGCACTTAAGAGTTTAGTATAAAGTTGTACGCCACATGATTCTCATACCAGTATAGGGGAGGAAACCCTAGGGTAGACGGCCATTCCAGTGATTCATGAGTTGGTGGTATAGCCACTAGTAGTTCTAGTGCAAGTTGGCCATCCACTCAAGATTCAGGTTCCAGTGGGCCAGCCGCCCATAGTATAGGTTCAGGTGGGACAGCTATATATTGCACATAGGGTGCATGAGCTTTAGATTTCAGGCATTGGAGATGTAGGTACAATCGTTACTAAGATATTCAATGATCACCAATAGAGATATGAGAGGTTTCTCAAGTTGGACCCACCTCAGTTTCAAAGTGGGTAGGGAGAGGAACTATTTGAGTTCCTCAATACTTTTCATGACATGCTCCATAGTGTATGGATGGTACAATCACATGGGGTAGAATATAGTTCTACAGCTTCGTTGGCCATCCCGATAGTGATGGTATTCTTATTTTGAACTAAACTTGCTGGAAATCTTTCTATGACCTAGGAGATCATTGGCTGAGATTTTTTTGATAGGTATATGTCCCATAGTGTGAGGGATGGGTTATGCAAGCAGTTTGACGAGCTAAGAAAGAATGGCATGTCAGTTGATGAGTATGTATCTTGCTTCTATGAGCTATCTAGACATACTTTGTCTATGTTTTATCTATCTTACAGGACAAGCAGGAGAAGATAGTTAGATTTATGAGGGGGTTGAGCACTTATCTTCAGACTTTGGAATTGACATCTTCACAGCTTCTAAGGGCTACTTTTCATAGTGTGCTTGAGGTATCGAGAGGTTTGAGCAGCTTCATAGAGGTTATACTAGTGATAGTAAGGGAAACAGGCATTGTTCTTATGATAAGTTTTTTGGTGCCTAGGGGTTCCCTTCAGCACAGTAGTCACTTTCAGCATCGGGTACCATTTTAAGTAATCTATGCAAACCTTGGGTGCTAATTAGTCTATTTAGAGTGCATCTAATCCAGCACCGAGTCGAAATATTATCAGAGGGGTCTAGGCCGAGTTGGCCATTCAGGGTTATAGGGTTCATCATATTAGTACACAGATTCATGTGCCTGTTTACTTGTTGTGAGATTGCTCATAGCCTAGATTTTATCCCCAACGTATGTAAATTAAGTCTCAGTAGGCTTCTCAGGCCTCGCATGCTCTGGTTAGATCACTGGAGCCTCTGGGAAGAGGTAGAGGAGGTGGACAAAAAAGGAGAGGTGCACAGAGTGGAAATGGTACACATAAGGAAGGTAAAGTTCTTGGAATCCCAGAGGAGAGCCCACACAGTTCCATGCTTTTTTGAGAGACTTGACACTAAGTCTTTCGATGATGTGATTACAGGTGTCGTCCCTGTTTGCTCTAGTCCTGCATCTGTGTTTTTTTATCTGGGGTCTACTCATTTTTATTTATATGTATATTTTGTTGTTGGTTTTGATATGTTATCTGAAGTATTACCCACACCTCTTCATGTGTCTACTCCCTGGGGTGATTCATTAGTGATGGATAGAGTGTACCGATCCCATCTTATAGTTTTGTTGGGGTAGGAGACTTTGGTAGACATCATCTCACCAGATATGGTTGATTTTGATGTCATTTTGGATATGGATTGTCTTGATCATTATTATATTGTTTTAGATTGTCATGCCAAGACTATTATAATATTCATGCTTGGTATTCTAAGGATTGAGTGAAAGGGTACATGTAGGTTGTATCCTCATAGAGTTATCTCTTTTCTTTAGGCTCGGGGATTATTTAGGAAGTGGTGTATGTATTTTTTGGACTTGTTGTGAGATATTAGTGTTAATCCCTCTTCCTTAGAGCTGGTTCCTATGGTTAGATTGTTTGTTGATGTATTTTCAACAGAACTTCCTAGTGTCTCTCCTAGTAGGGATATTGGTTCTTGTATTAATTTAGAGTCGGGAACCAAACCTATTTTTATTCCTTCTTACCATATGCCTCCTGCTTAGTTGAAGGAGAAGTTGCAGGACTTTCTTAAAAAGGGATTCATTAATCCTTGTGTGTTATCATGGGGAGCACTAGTCTTATTCATGAAGAAGAAGAATGGTTCTTTGCGCATGTGTATTGATTATAGACAATTTTATAAGGTAAAAGTGAAGAAAAAAGTATCCCTTGCCTCGCATTGATGATTTGTTTGACCAGCTCCATAGAGTTGTCGTCTTCGCTAAGATTGACTTGAGATTTGTATACTATTAGTTGAGGATTAGACTTTTGGATATTTTGAAGATGGTTGTTCATACTAGATATGACCATTTTCAGTTTTTGGTAATGTCATTTGGGCTTA
>JBDJHY010183112.1:0-12038 GCA_039654485.1 Withania somnifera
ACGTTATCATAACCACACATCCCAATCACAGAGCCTCAAGGGTCTCACAGTCTGTCATCCAATGCCTCCTAACAATAATATCATCAAGCCATACTCAGCAAGTCATGAAGTCCAACACCTCAATGTTACGGGAACACCAATATCCTCAATGGAACAGGTATCATCAAAGTCTCCACAACCAGTAAGTGTGATAAGTGTCGTAAGATGATGGACTCAAATGCCAGTGTCTGTACTTGCTGCTGAATGGAGTCAGTCTCAAGTCCCAACATTAATTAATCAACTGATATTTTTTGGTGCCAGAATGTAAAGCCTAGGTTAAAATAAGTAAATAGTAGTATCTGGTGCTCGATACACCGCCGAGTCTAAAATAGTTGAAAATTGATTTACTTATATTATTATTGGGATGTTCCAATTTATTAATTTATATCTGTCATTATTATTAAAATCAGTGTCTAGCCTCCTCGGCTCAATAATCATGTAGTGATACATCCCCAGCCCCAATGCACTTATCGAAGCCAATGGCCAACCTTTCATCTAATGAATGCACAATACATAAGCAAGTATATATATAAACATGAAATGACAACTACCTATACCCAGTACAGGTATCACTAGCCAACTCCTAAGTCACGGGCACCATACAAATTCGGATGCAAACATATATATCAATCGAGGAAGTGGACAAAGGAACCATACAAGGTTACTATAACAATCTAACTACCCAACCCGCGGATGCTATTTAGCACAATTATTAAAGCTATAAATCCAGAGATAGCCCCACGGAGCCTACTTGACGTCCGATGATAAAGTGTTGCAAGCTCGAAAATATTACTCCGACTGATATCAAATGAACTCTGATTGGTATAAATCATGCTATATTCCGAACTTGGCCTAAAATCAGGGCTAAAATGGGCCACGGGGTTTGCTTGCCGAAACAGAAAATAAACTTCATCACATGGTTCCCAACATTACTGGAAACCTGTGCTCCAAAATTGATCATAATTCAAGTGTGGAAAGGCCATCAAAACAACTCGGACATATTTGACTATCACGGGTCAAAGATAGTTTCACATCTCTCTTGTTATATTTGCCATTCTCTTGAGAAAATATAGAATTCATGCGAGTTCTTAACATTGGACATCGTTAAAAAAGAACCAAAATAAAGAAAACAAAAATGCATGTATGCACACCGGTTTAGAATTACTAAATACTTAACATGCTTTGTTAATTCATCATTTTTCCCATAAACCTACTCATATTTTCAGTGATCATATAAAATATTGTTAAAGGATTCATAATAAAAACACTTACAATGATATAAGTAAAAGGAATGAACAATGAATGATAAATTAATTAACGTATGAAATTCAACTGATATATAGCATTTAGGATTCTTCAAGTAACACAAAATGCTACTCAAACGGTATAACCTCCAAGATAAAACCTTATATATTATATTTATAGACATAAGTAACCCTATCCTAAATAAATTAATATTGGTGGAAAAAGTACAGATCATACAACTGACTCTATTGTTTATGGTCTTAAACCATGGGTCTCATGGTTTTGATCCTCAAAGTCATCCTTCAGTTTACCTTCCACAACCAATAATTCGATCTGCACGACCAACATCACAAGTTATGGAAGTTTTCATTATACTGAAGCTAGAATTGCACAACCTCTGTGAACAAGTTCATGATCAGTTAATTCGTATCATACACATGGTTTCAAAATCCGTAAAACCCCTCGTGGGTTTTCACTCAAATTTGTATAATTTCTATACTCACTCTATGAATTGACAATACGATCCATATACTCAATTTCACCATCTGAAGAATTATTCATGGTGCCAACGTCTAAGTTGATAACTTTCGGTATCTATTCCATGCACACTTAACATAAGCTGTAAAACTAGTTTCATGGCTCGTACAATCCTCCGTAGACCCATACTTAGCTAGTATTCTAAATTCTATACAATGTTGCTTTTGAATATTATTATCCTGCCAAACAATTAAAAACCACATCATATCTACATAAATATGCTCAAAGATATTAAATTCCTTATTTTAAGTAATGAAAGTGTCGTAAATCCACGACACTTCACTCTCCACTATCATCTTCATCACCCCTCTTAGACTTTCACGGTACGACTCAGAAATTTGATACCCTTTTAATTATTATAGTCCTAGATTTCACCTTTTTTGTCCATAGTACTCCAACTCAATTCACCATGCATCTTACCCATCTTAAAAATGGAATTAAGAAGTTAGTCAACAACTCTCTCATGGTAGTGCTCTTACAAAACCCAGTCATATTTTCATCAAGTCCAATCACTCTAGCCTATATCATCTTACGTAGAGCCTGTTGAATCTCCTCAAACCTAAAACCTACAATCCCAAGTCCTATGTATTCAATGAGTTTTCTAAACCACCCAACACAATCTTTGTTTCCTTCTTTCTTTAAAAACCTATGAAAGTATGCATAGCAGATTTATCTATTGTGTGCCTCTTCTACCATAACATTAGCTTCCTCATTTTTTATGCACTTCACTTGATCCAGTTCTTGAACCCTCTTACCTCTCACCTTGTCTGTACAACTTCTTATCCCACTTTTTTTTCATAGTTTTGCATACAAGCATTCGAACACTGTCGTAATCATTAATTTTATTTTTTTTCGTCTCCTTAAACTTTACCATGTTGATCTGCCTCTCCTCCATATCTTTTTTGTCAATTCACTTAGCATATGCAACCTTCTTAACTTCTATTTTGACTTGGACTTCTCTACTCCACTATCAGTCCCCTAGTTGGCCATCAATGTTTCCCCTAAGACCCCCAACACCTCTTTGGCTACCTCGCTAATGCAACTAGTAGTCTTATCTCATATACTGTGTACGTCACCATTGCTGCTCCAAGTCCCCATTTTCCTATAATCGGATAATACTTAAATAAATTTTAACAACTCCATTTAACACCCTTTTAACTTTTTCAATATGTTTTTCAGTTTTATATGATAGAAATACATGTTAAAATTGATTAAATTATCAATCATATGTATTTGAATGCAGATACCTATATTATTTCACATGAAAACTTTCTAATATTGGTTGTAAAAAAAATACAAAGTGGATATTACTTAAATGAGGAAAATAGAAATTGTATATTTAAGTAAAAGAAAATCCTTAGTGTAACTACTCAATCACATGGCACTTTACAAAAATTACACAATCACGCAATGTTTTTTAATTGCACAAAACACACATTCTCCTTATTTTTAGCCTAAAAACACATCACCATATATTTATCACTCAAACGCAACCATATTACGCTTCTTCTTTCCAAACGTGCCATATTTTTCAAATTATTTTTTATTTCTCTCTCTCCCCTTCATCTCTTTTCATTGATTTCTGTTGTATCCATTATAGAACAATTCGATTTGGATACTCGAAAAAGAGAAAAATGCACCCATTCTCAAGGTGGAAAATTAGAGTTAGTTAATACTCTATTTGAATTTTAAAGTGACATTCACATAAATATATTATTTTTTTATTTGAATATTTGAAAAAGAAAGAAATTAAATTTGTTTCTTTCGATGATTTTCGAAGTTGCAGAAATGACATAATGGGGCTTTAAAGTGGTTTATTATTTAGGATTTTAGTGACTAGGTTGAAGATGCAACTTTAACAATTTCAACTTCTTTTCTCTGCATTGATGGTGAGCATGATCAATCCGGTTAGAACCGTTGTGTGCCATGGTACGGCCACCACGACCTGCCCCTCGTGTATTTTTGCTCTGTGTTAACTATTTCTTCAAAAAAATTTAAACTTTTATTTTTGTAAAATAAGAATCTATAGCTATCGTTCCCTATAGACGACGTCAATTGATAAATCCCAAAAAATCACCAATGATCCTACTATGAAATCTATCTTACTATTCTGAGCAACACCAATGATTCTTGGATAAGCACCTGTAAAATAAAGCCCAGGGTGGTCCCTGGGTTAGTTCTCCGATGCTTAAGTTAGCAAAGAGCTTTTAGAAGAGAACACCAGTAATATTTTAGAGTAGTATATTGAGCGTACCTTTGCCATTTCACTGTATGAGTTTTTATAGATGGTTCCTGTAACAGCCACATTAGTGGGCACTATAAATGAGGAGTAACCTCCTCCGTGGTTATTGCCACTTTCTTTGTAACTGTCGTTGCCTCATTAGTGGGTAGGGTACAATCCCCTCAACGGTTGTCATCATGTTTATTGTAATTATTTTACCGTTACTCTACATTTATTATGCTATAATAGTAATTATTAATTACTATTAATCACATGTTACTACCGTTATTCTACAAATCACAAAGAAAAATGGTGAAAACAATGAATTAAGAGATGTATACCTGTGTATCTAAGACAGAAGAGTGCGCAATTTTTAGGAGATACATATGTGCATGTGTAACAATATTTTTTTCCTTTTTTCATTTAAATATGTATCTATACATAAATAGACTAAATACACCGAAAATATAGATGCAAAAATACAATGTATGGTATAAAATTGATATTTGTATGTTATGAATAAATATAAATTGATATAAAAAGCGTACAAGACACAGAAACATAAATGTGTCTATGTATCTGATACATATATAACACTTACAATAAAAATTGTAAAATTCAAATACATTGTGAAATACAAATAAAATACGGGAGAGGGATGAGAGAAGAAGAGAGACATTGAGAGAGGAGAGCAGCGAGCGAGAGACGCAGGAGATACAACCTTTATATGCGTTGAATACTCTATATCCAAATCGAAATTGAGGCAACATATGTAATTAAAATTATAGCTGAATTAAATAATCAACACCTTTACTAATATGTTTTATGAAATTTGTCTTTACATTTTTACCGAACTAAACAAGTTCGGTCTAACCGGCTTAGTCTATATTAACGGCTCTAATCTTAATTAAATAAGAGTAATGTATATCTAGATACATGTTGGCTATGGGTGTTATTAAATGAAGATTGATAATTTCACATCTCTTTTGTTATATTTACCACTTTCTTGAGAAAATATAAAATTCATGCGAGTTTTTAACATTGGACACCGTTAAAAAAATCAAAATAAATAAAACAATAATGTATGTATGCATACTGGTTTAGAATTACTAAGTACTTAACATGCTTTGTTAATTCATAATTTACCCCATAAACCTAATAGAGTGATCATATCAAGAATTGTTAAAGGTCCATAATAAAAACACTTACAATGATATAAGTAAAAGGAATGAACAATGAATGAAAAATTAATCAAATTATGAAATTCAACTAAAATATAGCATTTAGGATTCTTTAAGTAACATAAAATACTACTCAAAGTGTATAACCTCTAAAATAAAACCCTATATAATATATTTATAGACATAAGTAACCCTATCCTAAATAAATTTATGTTGGTAGAAATAGTATGGATCATACAACTGACTCGATTGTTCGTGGTCTTAAACCCCGGGTCTCGTGGCTTTGATCCTCAAAATCATCCTTCAATTCACCTTGCACAACCAATAATTCAATTCGTACAACCAACATCACAAGTTGTGGAAGCTTTCATTATACTGAAGCTTGAATTGCACCACCTCTGTGAACAAGTTCATGATCAATTAGTTCGTAATGTATACCTGGTTTCACAATTCGTAAAACCCCTCGTGGGTTTTAACTCAAATTTGCACAATTTTTGTACTCACTCTATGAATTGACAATACGATCCATATACTCAATTTCACCATCTGAAGAATTATTCATGTGCCAATGTCTAATTTGATCACCTTCTGCGTCTATTCCATGAACACTCAACATGATCTATAAAACAAGTTTCATGGCTCGTAAAATCCTCCATAGACTCATACTTAGCCAGTATTCTAACTTCTATACAATGTTGCTTTTGAATATTATTATCTTGCCACATAAATATATCAAAGATATAAAATTTCTTATCTTAAGTAACGAAAGTGCCGTAAATCCACGATACATCACTCTCCACTATCATCTTCATCACCCCTCCTAGACTTTTACGGTACGACTCGGCAACTTGATACCTTTATAATTATTGCAGTCCTAGATTTCACCTTTGTTTTTGTATATAGAACTCAACCTCAATTCACCATGCATCTTACCCATCTTAAAATGACATTAAAAAGTTAGTCAACAACTCTCTCATGGTAGTGCTCTTACAAAACCCTATCAGATTCTCATTAGGTCCAATTGTTCTAGCCCATATCATCTTACATGTAGCCTACTGAATCTCCTCAACTCTAAAACCTGCAATATCTCAAGTCCTATCAATTTAATGAGTTGTCTAAACCACCCAATACAATCTCTTTGTTTCCTTCTTTCTTTAAAAACGTATGAAAGTAGGCATAGCAGTTTTGTCTAGTGTGTGCCTCTTCTACCAGAACATTAGCTTCCTCGTTTTTTATGCACTTCACTTGATCCAGGTCTTGAACCCTCCTATCTCTCACCTTGTCTGTACAACTTCTTATCCCCGCCTTTTTTCCATAGTTTTGCATACAAGCATTCAAACGCTATCGTAGTCATTAATTTTATTTTTTTTCGTCGCCTAAAACTTTACCATGTTCATCTGCCTCTCCTCCATATTTTTTTTTGTCAATTAACTTAGCATAAGCAACCTTCTTACTTCCATTTTGATTTGGACTTCTCTACTCCACCATCAGTCTCCTCATTGGCCATTAATGTTTCCCCTAAGAACCCCCAACACCTCTTTCGCTACCTCCCTAATGCAACTAGTAATCTTATCTCAATACTATTTACTGCTCCAAGTCCCTTTGCCTCTAACCTGATAATACATAAATAAATTTTAACAACTTCATTTGACACCCTTTTAACTTTTTCAATATGTTTGTGTTCAATTTTATATGACCGAAATATATATTAAAATTGATTAAATTATCAATCATATGTATTTGAACGCAGATAAGTATATTATGTCACATGAAAATTGTCTAATATTGGTTGTAAAAAAAATACAAAAGTGGATATTACTTAAATGGGAAAAAAGAATATCCTTAGTTTAACTGCTCAATCACATGCCACTTTATAAAAATTATACAATCACGCAATGTTTTTAATTTCTAGCTAATTGCACAAAACATACATTCTGCTTCATTTTAACCCAAAAACACATCACCGTATATCTATCACTCAGACGCTCCCCTATATTACGCTTCTTCTTTCCAAATGTGCCATATTTCTCAAATTGTTTTCTATTTCTCTCTCCCACCCTCATCTCTTTTCATTGATTTCTGTTGTATCCATTATAGAACAATTCGATTTGGATACTCAAAAAAGAGAAAACTTCACCGATTCTTAAGGTGGAACATAAAAGTTAGTGAATACCAATTTGAACTTTAAAAGTAAAATTCACATAATTTTTTTTTTATTTGAATACTTGAAAAAGAAATAAATTAAATTTGTTTCTTTCGATGATTCTCGAAGTTGCAGAAATAACATAATGGGGCTTTAATGTTGTGTTATTATTTAGGATTTTAGTAACTAGGTTGAAGATGCAGCTTTTAACAATTTCAGCTTCTTTTTTCCGTATTGATGGTGAAGCACAAGGAGAAATGGTGAAAACAATAAATTAAGAGATGTATACATGTGTATATAAGACAGAAGAGTGCGCAATTTTTAGGAGATACATATGTGCATGTATAACAGTATTTTTTTTCTTTTTCATTTAAATATATACTAAATACACCGAAAATACAGATGCACAAATACAATGTATGGTATAAAATTGATATTTGTATGTTATGAATAGATATAAATTGATATAAAAAGCGTACAAAACATAGAAACATAAATGTGCCTATGTATCTAATACATGTATAAAACTTATAATAAAAAATTATAAAATTCAAATACATTGTGAAATACAAATATAATAAGGGAGAGGGATGAGAGAAGAAGAGAGACATTGAGAGAGGAGAGCAACGAGCGAGAGACGCGGGAGATACAACCTTTATACGCGTTGAATACACTATATCCAAATCGATTGGGACAACATATGTAATTAAAATTATAGCTGAATTAAATAATTAACACCTTTACTAATATATTTTATAAAATTTGTTCTTACACTTTTACCGAATTAAACAAGGTCGGTCTAACAGGCCTAGTCTATATTAACGGCTCTAATTTTTCATTCTTTAGATAAAAGGATTAATCATAATTAAATAAGAATAATGTATATTTAGATACATGTTGCGCTTATCCATTTTAACCTTTTAATATTGTGAGGGTATAATGTTTACATGTCCCTATGACATACTTACTTTTAAATATATGCCTTTTGAATTGTGTAATGCCCCGCTATATTTCAAAGGTGCATGATATCTGTTTTCACCGATACACGCCTTCACTCTTTAGTGCCATGCCTCATTTAAATAAAATTTGTTTTAAAGACTGCTAATTTCTATTAGAGAAGAGAGAGTTTTGTAGCTGGGAAATGTCATTTTTGGCTTGTTGAATAAAAGATATTGATATTATGAGAGTATGTATATTATCACCTAATTACACTATCTAGGATTAGGATACATTATTACGTGGTTAGCTAGTTAATTAACTATCTAACTATGAATAGGACACTTGTACCCTATGCATGAATAAATGAAAGCTGCAACCAATTTCTCTACTACTTTCTCTTTAATCTACATCTTTATCTTACCGCTTATGATGTGTTCGTACGGATGAATTCACTGTTAATTTTATGGTTGCAGAGAAGATCAATCTTGATTTAACAAATTAATTGCTAAATTCATCAAGCTATAGAAGTCTGGCGTGTGAGCAGAACGAAACAAGAAATAAAAAAAAAATGTTGGGTATGTCATTACTCATATCTAAGATGGAGGACAGATGTATTTATAACTAAAACATATAAAATAAAAATCGCAGTCACTCATAGGGACGTAGGCAAATTGCCGAATCTTGCTAAAATTTTGTGTTTTTTATCTCTTTTCTTTACTTTCTGTTAAATCTTATATTTATTAGCCTGATCCATCAATAAATTTTCTGCTCAGAAGTGATCGATCATGAAAGTTAATGGTGATTCAAGTGCAATCCCTACAAATACGAATACTGAAACTGGATCTGATAGAGTACAGACAGCTACTTGATTTCAATCATCCTCTTTTCCTTCATTCCAACTGATGTAAGTGAAGCATTTATAATCTCGTTTTAATTTGAAAGACAACAACAACAACAAAAAAAAAAAAGAAACTGCAGCTTGATTTGAGATGAAATCAAGCAATAGCTCTAGGGCATCGTACTCAGAGGATACCTCTGGGACTTCGGAGAGCCGCTAAATAATGAGGTTTGACATTTGCTTAAGAAGAAAAAAGAACGTCTTTAATTGGATGGAGACTGATATATAAAAAGTGTGCAGTGAAGGTGCTTGTAAATTACTATTACATTGTCCGGAGTAAATCAATGCGAATTGTCCTGTTAGGAAAAAATAAATTAGATTTTGTGGATGAAATTTGAAAGAAAAAAAATTCTAAAATCTAGTAAATCAGTGAGAACGAGTTTCTTTCATCGCTTATGAAGTGGGTTGCTAGTAATCTGATTGTTGTAGTTGTATATGCAACTAATGCTCGAGCTATTTGAAATGATTTAAAGAAGAGATGTGTTTTTGGCTCGAAGGACATATAATATTCATCAAGAGATTGCAACATGGCTATTCCTCTTTTCCTAGTTAAATAAAATCCTTCTTTTATTTCGGCTTGTATAGTCCGATGATGACATCGTAAACAGTTGGATAGATTATTTTTTTAGTAATTCTTTTTTTCAGAATCATTAAGAGGTTTAAGGCATGAGCTAATAATTAATATAATTATGCTACTCAATGCAACGTTTAAGCTATTTCTGAAAATATTATAGTAACTACTTTGTTAACTATTTTAAATAATATTATACCACTCAATTCGATTGATTTCTTTTAATTCATTTAAAAATAGTGTTTTTTGTAATTTTTATTTTTATTTTTTACCTAACATGTTTAGAATCATAATTTTGTAGTTATTTTGATATATCTTACACGTATTTAGTTTTAAATTATATAAAAAAATTAAAAATAGCGTCAACTAAAATCAAACTAACAAATTAATGTAAAAGGATTATAGTGAAAATATTTTGAACATATTATTTGAAATGTTAAAATTAAAAATTATTTTGTTTAAAAAATAGTTTTCTGAAAAGAACTAAAAACAAAAAAAAAAAATACAAAACAAACTGATGGAGGCAATTATATTTTTTTTTTAGAAAAGTTACTTTCTGGGATTATTTGGTCAAATTATTTATTCATTTTCGTCAATCATAAAAAAAATTACACTAAATGGCCCAAAAGGTGCTTCTTCTTCTTTCCCTTGTTTTTCTTGTTCTTTAACTCCCTTCTTTTCCCTCTTCCTTCTCTTCTTGTTCTTCTGCAAATCTGCCATATTTCTTTTTTAAAAAAAAGGTTCAAATTCGTGGTCGTATAAAAGGAACAATTTAGTCTGATATAGTCGATCAATATTCAATGTCCAAAAATATTTTACTCTAAATAACTGGCACAGTTTTTGAATCAATACATAAAATTCCATTGTGGAATTCTTAAAAACTTACAAATTGATTTTGAATTTATTGATCTTGTTTTTGTGGGGTGTACTGTTGATGTTTTGGGGGTATTAAAAGCTTCACTTGTGGGATCCATCCCCATATGATGTGATGAAAAGAAAAAAAAAAAGAATTTGATTAGCCAAAGAAAAGGTGTGACAACTTAATTGTGGGCTGCATTTAGAATATTGCAATTGCAAGTTGCTAACAACCAAGCTTCCTAAATGTTGGAGGATAGGTAATTTTTCCTATAAAAGGAATCTTCAACCTCTCATTTTAACACAAAAAATAAAAGCAACAAGCAATTTAGTAGTTATGAGAGTTTCTCATAAACGGTGTGAGGAAATAGTGTATGAGGAAAAATAGAGACTATGAGCGGTATTATAGTGAGATGAAAAATCAAAAAGGGTTATTTCTTTGAGTGTGTAGTGATTTTTAAAGTATTTACTCAGATTTACAAAGTGTAAAATTTCTCATTATACTAAAATATTTTTCTCCTCTCAGGATCATGGTTTTCCCGCTGTTCAGAAGGGTTTTCACATTAAAATTTTCGGTGTCATTATTTTCTCATTTTCCCCATTATTTTGACTGTTAACATTCGTTGTTGTTTCGTATTTTCCAGTAAGCTAGTATCAGAGCCTTGGTTGGCAATATCCGTGAACGATGGAAGTCAACACAAGTAGAATGATTACTTTGAATGACGTTAATTATGCCATATGACAGAAAAAATGGAAGATCTTCTCTATGTGAAGAATTTTCATCAAACAATTTTTGTTATCGTAAAGCCTAATAATAAAACAGATGAACGAAATCTTTTGCAGAGACAGGTTTTTAAATTTATTAGACAATGGGTTGAAGATAATGTGTTGAAACATAGATTTGGGGAGACACATGCTCAAACCATATTGGAGCATTTTGAAAGTTTGTATGCTCAGAAGATTGAAAACAATAAAATGTTCTTGATAAAGTAGATGTTAAGTTTAAAATATCATGGCGACAGATCACCTGAATAACTTTCAGGGGATTATGAACCAACTATTTGCTATAGGAATTAAATTTAATGAAGAAATTCAAGGTTTGCCTCTACTTGGCTCTCTACCAGACTCTTGGGAAATATTTAGAACTTTATTGTTGAATTCTGCTCTAGATGGTGTGATCTCTATAAATTTTTTCAAAAACAACATTTTAAATAAAGAGATGAGATGAAAGTCTCAAAGTTCTTCATCAGATGTCCTGGTGACTGGCTCCAACTCTAGAGGGAGAAGCAAAAATCGTGGTTCTCAAAATAGAGAATATTATAAAAGTAAATCCAGAGTCAAATTTAAAAATATTGAGTGTCATCACTGTGGGATGAAAGAAAAGACAAAAGAATTTTTTTCTAAAGTAG
>JBDJHY010183123.1:0-12038 GCA_039654485.1 Withania somnifera
AAATGAGTGACAAAGCCAGATATCATCGTTGAAATCATACATATCAAGCATAAGTCCTCGAACGCCATTCTACAGACTTAAAATAAGTTTCTTTAGAAGACTTTTCACTTCAACAATTTTAGGACTTGAGAAGCTAATGATTTCACAGCTTACTTATCATGAAAATGCTAATTCAGAAAAACTGACCACTGTCTGAAATGATATTTACATATTTACTGATAGCATATTTTACGTTTTTACTGGAGTAGTTCTCAGATTAGTTGAATCACACGTCTTTGAATTTTCCAAAAACAAACCCTTTTGAGACTCGGAAGATCTTTACATAAAGAAGTGGGGAATAAAGACAGCAATTTGATCTCATAATTTGATATACTACTTGAATTATAAAGGTAAAGTAGACCCATTAGGACGTTAGCATGTGGACAATTTTGATGAGATGGTTAGGTGAAAGCACATGCTTATGGCCTAAGCGAAGTAAAACATGAGGCTCTGCAATTATATATTGCCACTCCACATTCTGACTTTTTCTTCTCTCTCCTACCTAAAAAGAGTTTATCTTTCTTGTTTTTGAGTACTCAAGGATGATAGTGACCACCGGTCAATAAAGCAGATTGAGTACCATGTTCAAATCCCGACATACATAAAACATTAAGTTTTCAGGAAATTAGTCCTAGCCCCGAAAACATGGTTATTAAAAAGAAATATACTCCATGTTTTGCATTAAACTTCGGAGGCAGTTGACTATAAAATGTAGTATTTCAGGTAAATAGTCAGGTCATTATTTCAGGAAATAGAACAAATTACCTTGAGCTGACTAGTAATGGAATCTTCCTGATTGGTCGGAGTAAGAATATCAGACCCAGTTGCAGACTTTGACCCGGAAATTGCGAACGAGTTGTGGGTTGTCAGCCACGAATACTTGTTGAATGGTAGACCTTTTACCTTTCAACTAACAAAAATAAAAATTTTAATTTTTTTTTAAATCGAATAATATACCATTGATGAAAAAGGAAAAAAAAAAAAGTGGAAAAATGGATTTGAATGATATATGAATTCACCTTGGTTGTGGGAATAGTGGGTCGAATGCGAGTACATCTGGGCCGAGTATTGCCATTAGCAGGACAAGTAGAGCAGATTAAGCCTTCATCACAATTACTACTGGTACAAGTTTCTCCAATCTGTAATAAATCAAAGTCCAAAATAATCAACGTTTAACTGGGATTGAATCAACATAATCAATGTTTAACAACTAAATAATCAATAAATACCTTTAGGCAAGAACAATGTTGAAATAAGAAAGAAACAGCGATACAGAGAAGAGGAAGAAGAAACTTCATAGATAAACGGATGATCTCCTGTAAAAATGAGAAAGAGACAATTAGAAACAAAGATTTTTATAATGAGATAATTAAACAGTAATGGCCAACAAGTAATTGAGATTAAGAGATTGCAGATGTAAGTTCTAACTTCTAAGTTCTATTTTTTTTTACAAGTCAACTTTGATTTTGGGAAATTTCACCTAATTCGGAGGAGCATTCTGGTTTTTATTTTTCTATTTTACTCAAACCCCTTTTTATAATTAAGTTTTATGTGTTTCAATGGGTGCAAATAAATTGCTTAAAAGTCGGTTCAAATAACGTCTTTCGCAAATAAATGTTTATAGTAATAAGTAACAAAAATAGTAAGTGTCCTATTATACAATATGTTACTTTTCGACTAGGAAAAGAAAACTTGTCAAAGTTCGAGTATTATCAGAATTATTTATATAAATATATAAATTAATTTTTATTTTTTCAAGGGACCACAAAATTATTTTGTATATTACTACCTTCGTCTTATTTTAAGCATTTATTATAATCAAAATATTTATCAATTTAAAAGCTTTTTTCATTTATAATTTTGTTCTTGCTCTTAATAAGGTTAAAGTGATTTTTAGTACTCAATTTTGAATTAATGAGACTCATAAAATGAGATGAATTAACTAGCAAAATAACATTCACCTTATATATCCTCTTAAATTTTTGCTTTGATTATATTTTATATTTTGACTTTCCTCGATAACAATTCAAGCTTTGTTAATGTGATTTGTTTTTGGAGTGACTTTGATTTAACACATTGATTGAGAAAGCCACTTACTAACATCAATTAAGTGATTATTTTACTGGAAAAAAATCTCTTAAAAATCATAAAAGAATGTTTAATGAAAAAACGTTTTGGAAGACTTCTAAAATTGTATTCTAAATGGCATCATGCAATTAAACCAATTTAATTATTTACTTATTCAATAAAATTGAGTTAATTTGCAAGCAAATTTAATTTATTTTTATCTTTTAATTTAAAAATCTCAAATGAATAAATTAAAATCTTAAAATAGTCTTTCATGTACCTGTTATTATTGATATTGCATCCATATTATCTAGACCTTTATTAGATAATATAAGGACAATTTTGAAAAGAGAAATTATTATTTCTCAGATATCACTTATTTTAAAACAATTTAAAAGGGCTGAAAAGTTATTTAAAAGGGAATAGAAGGAATGTTTTATTTTCCCCAAGATTGCTATCTCCCAAGATCCTTTATAACATAAATTGAAAAGTGGAGTATTTTCGTTAAGTTTAGTGGATATAAACAGCCACATAATCCCCCAAGAAGTGTATTTTGATTATTTTTTACTAATTTTAAAAAGTACTAAGTATGTCAAAATAATTATGACTAATAAGCACTCTTCCTATTCAATTTTAGTTGCATATTTAGATTTTTTAGGATCATTAAGAAAATAATGATTAATATGACTATTTTATCATATTATCGATGTCTAATATTAGATTTTAAAGAATTATTTGAAAAATAAATAATTAGTTTTAAGGATAACATATGGTAAATAATTATTAACTTTTCTTGATATATTAAAAATAATAAGTAAAAATAAAAATTTATTTTACAAAATAATTAATAAGTAAAATTGAACAAAACTAGTTACATAACTAAACGTTAAAGAACAAATATTAAGTTATACATTTTCATTGCGTACATTAATCAACTCAAATTAAAAAACAAATATCTAATATTATACTTGTTGAAATCATTTCTTTTGTTAGCATTAGGATTAATTTTTTTTTTGGTTTGAGCCTCTTTTTTTTATAGTTATAAAACTTATTGAACATTTCAAGATCTTAATTAAGTCTAAACTTAAAATAACACATTAAAAGACTAACTTTGAAAATGTTCTAAAGTATTTATAAATTACCTTACAATAAATATAAAGTATTTGTAAGAGTTATATGTATTGTAAAGTATTTGTAAGAGTTATATACATATAATTTTAGGTATGTTTAGTTAAATTTGACTATTTTTAACTAAAATCAAATTAAAGTAATTATTAATCGATTTTTTTTCCATTATCAAACTTTTAGTCTAAACTTTTTCTCTGTTTGACTTTGATTTATCAATTTGATGCAATTGGTAAGTTTTTTAAATACTGCTAATTGAGTTATAATTTTTAGAATAGTTCAAATATGATAAATTTCATGTATTAAAAGAACGAAAACGACATGCTAAACAGGTTTACTCATACGTCACAAGGACAAAAGTTGAATTAATTTGCCGGTAATTGCCACGTCCCAATACAACAAAATTATCTGGTCTTTGTCTCAAAACATGTCGATATTTTCCTCGAATAATAACGCTCCATGTAAGTATTTAAAAAAATCGTTCATTCATCTTTATACCTTTTGATGCATGCATGTGTCTGTGTGTGCATTGGTTTTCTCCATGTAAGTAAATTTTCTTGATTACTGAATCTTGGTCATGTGGGGTCTTGCATGTTGGTTCTAGTTACTTGATAGTTTATGTGGTCTCTAGCTCCATATCCATGATTCTTCACAACACGTATATTAACAACTAACACTTTTTAATTTCTACACTCTCATCAATCTATTCTCTTTCTGCAACTTTCTGCAGTTAAAATTGCATATGTTTCTAGCTTGATTTTGGTGCATTATTCATGTCTTATCAACTGAATTTTCCATAGAATGTTCCTTCATCTCTTTCCAAATACAATCAGAAGAAAGACTAAGTTACGCTATTGCACGGGAATGTCCTACAGACTATTTGAATATGCTTTTCCCATGATTTCTAAGTACAACTTTTTTCTCGCCTGTGGTCCAGGTGAGGATTGGTATATATAGATGATACACTTAACACTGTCTGTTTCATGAAATTAGAGATATCATATTTACTTTTCTAGAGGAGTCAGACGGCTATGGATTGGTCATAAAGCTAAATCTGCTCCTTGTGAAAGTAGCTATGCACATGCTCCAAAAATGTCAGTAATAACTGCAATATCTCACTGGGATTTCTTATGGTGCGTAATGTTATTGCTTACTATTTCTGAAACCAATCTTGTGACAGCTATTGATGCTTGTTGTTGTCTTTAATTAATGTAATACAAATCAATTCAGTCTGCTTTCCTAACTGCAGGAACTCAGCCTTTAATGCAGCAAAGAATGTTACAACTGATCAAACACAAAACATATCTCCGGGTTCGTCAACTTACCGGCATTTGGAAATAAATATGACGTTAACAATGTGGCTAATGAACCTCTGTTGTGGTCCAAGGATGCCAATGTCTCAGACTCCTCCGTATTTGGATCTCTAAAAGCTCCAGGATTTGGTGTTTCAGGCAACTCACACTTTGGAAAACCAGTAATATACTTAAGGAGCAAAGGTTTGCTTTATTGTCCATTTTCTCGTGTATTGGAGCAGATTAATCAACATTTCGAGGGAAAATCTTTTCTGTAATCTAGATGATCTAATTGATTAAAACCGTTCAGTGTGCATTACTGTGTGCTATTGATCTGCAATCCATGTTGAGCTTTTATTAAATCTTACTAAGTACTACTTATTCCTACTTTATATTTTCGTATATCTATCTAAGTGTTCATTCTTGATCAAAATTTTCAAGGTCAGCATTTGGTTTTAAACAGAAAGGAAGTAGAACAGTATCATACGCTGCAACTTCAAAGAAAGATAGCACAAAACCAGGTGGTAAAAAAATTCAATCCATTTGTGGAATGCAGACTTATAAGATAAAAGCCAGGAGGAATTGAGGTTTGAGGACTACCAATTAGGAGATAAAGGTATCCTTAACTTGTTTCCTTAGCTGTTGATAACAAAGAAATCTACCTTGTATTCATTAACTTTTTTATACTTCATGGGTGAATGTGCAGGTCAGAAATATGGTTCTTCATTTGGTGTTCCCGTCACCAAGGGATTTGGCGTCATCGACAACAGTAGGCCTTTCACTTCCCCTGTATTTAACCAATCAACTGCTGATCAACCTTTACAATCCCACTTTCCAAGTAAATTTGCAATGGAAAGAGCAGCGGTTGACTCTCTATCAAATGAAAATTCTAGACTAACTGCATCTACTCCATTTTCAAAGTCACAGCAGTCCATTTCCCCCCAAAACATAATTGTTAAGCACTTGTGGCACTGGAAGTAGAGTGGAATCTACAGCCTTGATGTTTATTTTTTTTCCATGGATCCATACAAGGTCATTTGCACCTTTAAAACCAGCTTCCGGTTCTTCCACTACCTCCACCTTTTCTCCATTAAGGAATCCATGGGCTTTATCAACATCTTCCACTCTCTCACTTACCCAACTCCACTGTCTACATGTTCAGTCTCACCTTCCACATATCCGTTATTAGAAAAACCATCAGGCCATAATTTTGATCAAAAGATCTCTTTTCCTCCCACTCCTGTTTCAACTACAGGAGGCGCTCCACAATCCAAATTTTGCTTGAATTGCCTAAACCAGTCAACCTACTCCACTAGGACTTTGTAATGTTTCAAATAATCGATCTATTGGGTTAGAAAACTCAAAAACATCCTCTCAGATTGCCACAACCCATCCACTTGCTAAGAGTCAAAATACTGTAAGTATTTCTAAACCTGTATGTAATTAGATATCATTTATATATTGTTATGTATAGCATTTCTCATCTAAGAGATGAGGGACAAATGCTGGAGCAGAACTAAGCTGAGCGAGTGGAGCGTAGCAAAATGAGCGAACGGAGTGGTTGAATTTGTTGAATGCAGCTGATATGTTAACAAAATCAATTACTGCTGATAAGTTCATACATTTGTTGAATGTTTATGCTTGCTAGAGAAGCATGGTAGACCAACCCACTTTGATGTGTGAAGAACTTCCTGATTTTATCTTCTAAGGGGCTTAATATTTGCCAAGATGGAAATTTGTTATGTATGACATGGTTCATATCTTAGATGAGGGAAGCCCTCGCAGTACGGTACAGGGTGTTTTTAGTAAATTATACCTAGGGTTACTTATATATTCTGTAATTGTAACCTAAAAATATATAATTAGAATACAACCGTTCATCGCTCTCGAGGACGCAGGCGAGTTGCCTAACCTCGTTAAATGTTGTGTTCTTTATCTCTTTCCTTTACTTTCTGTTAATTCCTATATTTATTAGCCCGATCCCTCAATATTTTTTCATCACTTCTTGCCACACTCATGCACAAATTGTAAAGGATACTTAACAAGGTAAATTTTTGAATGCACATACTTTTTTGGTTTTTGAATTTTATCATTCTTAATTTTAATTTATGAGTTAATAACAAATTTTGTTTGTAACATTTTATTTGTGCAGACAATTGCAGAAGCTGTTGGCGATTGGTACTTTGACAAAACAGGATTTCATCAGCAGATAGACTCATACCCTCCTGCTAGAGATTGCTAGTGAAGTACTTTATGAAACTAAATGCTTTGTTGAGCTATGTAAAACAGATTCAGTACCATTATCAGTGAATGGAAAAAAAAAATCTTTTAGATTCCAAATATTGTAGACAGCAAGGTGTTTGTCATATTCTAACTTGTGTTGGATATTTTATGTAACCATATTTTATGGGCAAATTTAGTTAGATTTATTATTTAACGACTCTTGTTTTTTTTCTATCTTTATGCACACCCTATTTAGGAACCGAAAATAGGGCCCCTAACTAAAAATTATTGGTTGCAAAGTAATAGCTCAAAAATCTCGTCATTATTAACTTTTAGCGGACACATTTTGTGGACTGTATTTACTTTTAAAAACAGGAATCAATTTTGTAGAGATCCGCATTCCTGTCATTAAAGGCCGTAATAAACATTTTATTTGTTAATCATCAAAATCAAAACTCAATGCAATACCTGGTGACTCTTATTACTTCGTTACTATGGATTTCACTGATAAATTGAAATTAATTGTGGTTCTTCAATTTCATATTTATTCCAGCAATATAAAATTCTTCAAGCATCTCAAATTTGCCAATGTTCTTTTGTATCACCGCCTTTAAGCATCATATGAACAGGCGAGGATACATTTTATTGAGGCTAAAAGTTTTGCTGAACTCTTTTCAGTAAGTCCATAGATTTTGATATATGTTGATAGGAACTAGTGGGAGACCATTTAATATTATTAAATGGACACATTTAGGTTGTTTTCCTTCATAGGGACATTAAACTCACTTGTTGCTTAAAGAATATCATATACCTGTGCTAAAGTGTCTTGATGCCCCATCTTTGTATATCGGCCAATTATGCAAGCATGTTGATTTGGGAAATCTGAACGCTTTATAATTTTATTAATTTTTGGTTAGTGAGCCCATTTGTATTGGGAGTTGATAGATCCGGTAAGGGCATTTGATGTGCCTAATTCTGACTTGAGTACTTGAAAAAAAAAAAGGATTGACTTGAGTACTAGTACCCGGCCACTCTCTTTTGTTGATGGGTGCTGGGCATTAATTCTCATTGTGTTACTGGATACATGATTTTTCTGGTATATAAATACGAACATGTTCTTATTGAGTTTACAAAAGAAGAAAAAATACATTTATTTACTTTAATTGGTCGAAATCTTTTCAGTTGCTCTGTATTTTGCTGGAGAATTATGATGATGTATTTTGAACATGAATTTTGGCTACTAATTTCGGGTTTCTAGTTTTCCTTACGCCAGAGAACTGCACATTGCATGATTTTGAGTTATCAATTAATCTTAGATTCATAGGAGTCGAGTCGACCATATGGCTAGTGTATTCGGATTAGTATGAGGAATTACAACACTTTATCTTTCTTGTATTTCTTCCATCCCAATATATGAGGTTTTTGATTGGTAAGCATGTACCAAAAGAACATGTTATTTATTTGCTATCCTTTGATGGTTTATTTTCAAAAAGTTGTTGGATAAACGCTTCCCTTTAAGCAAACTGGATTCACTTTAAATAAAAAGGACAAATAGTTTGGGATAATATATATACGTATATATGTTTCAGAAGAAGCTTATTGTCTGTTTTTTTTTGAGAATTTGGATTGTATGTGGCTGAATTCTGGGCCATCTACCGTGGCTTTGCCTTGATGTCGTGTTCATTTCATTGTATTGAATGATCCCAGTCGATTGCTTTCTATTCGTATAATGCATAAATCTGGTTGCTATTGAGTGCATGAACTCTCGTACATGTTCTAAATCAAAACCTCCTTATCCTTCAGCTAGATGAATTAGAACTTAGAAGAAGTACAACCCCCATACCGAAACAACAATGAAACAGAGTAAAAACTGAACGGAAAAGATCGACGTGCCTCTATCAGGTTCTATATATATATATATATATATCATTACTGCACTGTACCCTCATCCATGCATTTTGTTTATGGATATTGATATGCTAGCAGAGGTTTAATTTGCCAGTACTACATTTTCAATTTGAAAATTGAAGCTATAAGTATTAAGATGTGAATATGGACATCACAACTTTCCTACTTGATGACTAGCTAACATTATAAAGTCGTAAGAAAAATCCACTTTCTTCTACTTCCTCACCATAGTCATTTTCTTCTATATATATATATATCTCCATTCACTGGCATTCTTAGGAAGATTTGCAATTCATATTCTGAGCGGCTGATGTGAGCTGCATCAATGGCTGTTCTAGTTTCTAAATGGGTATTTATATTGTACTTGTGGATTGAAATATACATGATATACTTGTTAATACGAATGTCTCACATATCATCCTCCCTGCAATTGTGCAAGTTGTTACAACTTCTTAGTGGTACTACTGTACAACATAATTAATGAGTTCAAGTCAATAGGTATGTGAGTGCGGAATTTTTTCATTCTTCTACCTGCTGATGTTAGTCCAAAAAATTTATATTTAAATATTATTTATTTCATATTTTAATATTTTTATTTATTTTTTGAATGTTAATTATTTTATTTTGTTCTTAATATTATATTTTATTATATAAAAATAAAAAAAGCTTGAAATAAAAAAAATAAAAAATAATAATTATAGAAGAGAATCAAACACAGTTTAATAAATTAAATTTATTGAAATAATTAAAAGTGACCTTTCAATTTAAAATTGCAATTTGGATTTGCAGCCCCTGCCAGGAACACGTGGGGTCTCGGCCACCATTTTGGTCCCCGATGGCCTCTGCGACGCGGAGCCGTTCTGTCAGAATTTTATTTTGTAAGTTTATTTTAAACTTAATTATTTTAATTAAAAATTTTAAAAATAGTAAATTTTTAATTTTTTAATTATACTTCCATAGCAAAATTTTATAGTTACAAAATATAGCAACACTTTTGATTGCCATATAAATTTTAAGTTGTATAATCACTACTTATATATAATTGGAAGTTTTCAAAAATCAACTTGTATATTCGGGTATTATATAAAATTGAATAGTTATCAAAATTTTAGTTGTATATTTTTTCATTATATATACTGACAGTTGTATTTCAAAATACTATTGAAAGTTAAAATTTTAGCTGTATATTCGGTAATTATATACGACTAGCAGTTGTGTTTCAAATATATATATACTCACCATCTACGATCTTTTAATGTGGTTTTATATATATGTGTGTGTGTATTTTTTCAGTCGTTTTTTTCATATACAACTGAAGCTTAATTCCAATAAAGGCCATTTATTTGTATAACTAATATCGTAACATGCATATTTCAGTTGTATTTATACACCGAAATAGCTATCCTATTTAATATACACACGTTTTAAATATTGTCACGACACGAAATTCGACCTGATGACACTTATATTTTCCTCCACGATAAGTCAGCCAAACCAACGATAGAGAACAACCAAGTTATTTCAATAAGGAAGTAACTATGAACAATAATAAAAATATAGAATTTAAAACGAAAAATCATGACTAAAATTTCAAAAACTAGGTTGTCACCATATACAAGCTGCTAAAGGAGTTTATAGAACAATACATAGTCAAATAACTTTTAGGAAGTAAAGACATAATAAGCTAAAAGAAAGTAAAATAGCTCTTCGGTAACAGAGGGTGAGATGGTCAACTACCTCCAAATGCTCTAAGGATGCCCTGGGACTGAAGCCAAAAATGATTACGAAGACCTAGGCCACGAACCTGCACAAGAGTGCAGAAAAGCAAAAAGTGAGTACAAAAACCACGACAACAAGTTTAGAGTACAATCTGAATCAAGTGACCTCAAGGCAATACCGTTTTTTCAAGTAAGTACAAGTCCTCGACAAATAATCCGGTAATCACCACATGCTAAATAATCTCTAGTCATTGACATGTATCAAGTAATCTCAAGTTATCACCAAATGTCAAGTAATCCCAAGTGATCAGATAATAATCGATGAATCAGTCAATATGGACAGATAGTTAATGCCACAAATTAAATAAATGCAATGCAATATGTAAGTGTTCTAATGCATGCCTGTCCTATGTACACTCCTGCTGTCATATATACATGTCACAACCAGGACCCATGGGGGCTATTTAAGACATGTATGCCCTTAGTACATTCCTACTGGCATATCTATGCACGCCACACTTCAGGACCTATAAAAGCTGGCTAAGTCTTGCACCTGTACCGATGAGGTACCCACTCCTGAGCCATACTGTTGTGAACAAGTTACCACAACTCTAATAGCTGAATGGTCCAATCATTAAAAGAATAGCAAAGTTGTGAACACGTTACACACAATAATATCAATATGATCAAGTCATTTATGAATAGTCAAGTTGTGAACCTATAACCACAATATCAATATCAATCTAAACAAGTCATCACATAATAATTTGATTGTGAACAAGCTACCAAAACACAATATTAATGTAAATAAGATGCTCAAATTATTATCACAGGCAACAAAATAATATTATTTTAATCCCTACATTTAAGCCTAATCAATATATCGACTCCATATCTAACCCCGCAAGTTATCCATTTCAATTATCAATTCAGTATCATCGGCCTCTCAAGGAAAACACTATCAAGATTATCTTTTATCTCAATTTGATCTCAATGGTTAGTACTATTTCTATTATAAAGCATCAACAAGTCTTTACGGGCACTATCAATACAAATCTAGTCCAACACAACCAAGCCATCTCAAGGCATCATCATAGTGTAATATCTGTTTAAAATCAAGCTGCGATAGGGCATTGAAATCAAATAACAAATATAATCAACCAAAAGCATATACAATGCCAAGTGCTACACCAAGATGTTCATTTTACTCATGTAGGTTGAGTTAAAGTTTTCTAAATATAGAGCTCAAAGAAGTAATCCAACAAAGTTAATAAAATCATATTATCTCAAAGATTCTTATTTTAATCTCGACATGTTTAATATTAGTAACTGAACTAATACTTATCAACCCACATTCAAATGGTTACTTTAATGTGTAATGACCCTCATGGTCATTTATAAAAAATACGCGACGTTTTACATTTAAGAGCATTTTAGTAGTTGCCCTAAGTCATTTATAACTTGCTGGGATGGTAGTTCAGTTCTCTGGCGGCTTGATTGAGAAATATCTCAAATTGCCTATTTTAGAGCCTAAGACTAAGTACTCGTTTACTAATGTCAACTTTCCTTCAAGAGGAGTTCAGAATTAAATTCCGATAGTTTGATGAGTGACCAAAACACCACTCATTACATCCAAATGCATAGTTAAATTGCGTGTTATCGTCAT
>JBDJHY010183141.1:0-10627 GCA_039654485.1 Withania somnifera
ATTCTCGACCGAGTCGCCAGGGATCCGAACTATCGGTCCCAGCAAGTCATAAATGACTTGGGGAAACTACCAAAATGACCTATGATGCAAGACACTATGTATTTATCATAAATGACCTTAAGGGCCATTACAAGAGGATAATTTAATAATAATAACAATTATATAAGTAAATATCTTTTACGATTTATCCTTGACTTAGTATCGAGCACCCGGTAACTCCATTTCCACTTGTTTTAGTCCAGGCTTCACCTCTTGGCACCAAGAATTATATACCTTTTTACTAATAATTGTTGGGACTTGCGACTGTCACAGTACGATAGTGAGTACAACTTTTTAAGACACGTGGTACTAGTGGTTATGGAATCATGATGATATTTATTACTGAGGACTATAGGTGATACTACCACACATATACATCGACATTAAATGCCTTGAATTTCCTAGTACGGCTAGTGGATATTACTGCTATGAAATGACAGATATAAGGCGCTATGTTCTGGTAGGATAACACTAATATGAGGCAATAGGCACCGGCGGGATAACACTATTGGGGGGCATAAGGTGCCAATTCTGATTCATTGTGGTTCTAAAAGTGAGATGGGAGGTTCTGATGACAATCATGTATTTGTTACTTTTCTATACTTGTTTTCTTCTGTGTGCTCATTGGTCGGATGGGGGGCCTGTGGTTGAGCATGTTTTTTGTGTGTTTTGTGTTTCTTATAGGGGACTTGTATGTGTTTAATTATTTTACTTTATTATATATATTACTGCTTATCTGTTCTTATTGTTTACTTTTTGTTTCATGTTGGGTGGGATTAGTGCTTTATACTTTTATTCATTCAATTATCCTTTCACTTAAGGTTACTGGTATACTAACTATGTTCTACTCCTATCTTTTTGACTCCCATTTATTGTATTATATTTCACATATGTTGTTGCAAGGATGCCGGGTATGTTCTCTTCCATTGTGTGCGATCCTGTTATGTGATTAGCTAGCACTATCAGTCTATTTGACACTTGTTTTGTACATGAGTTGATAGTTCTCCTGTATTGTACTGTTTTCTTTTGTGGCCCTTTTTCCTATACTATGTTATTTACTGCTATTATTATTGTGATGCGCTCAGTGGGCCCTCAAAGCCTACTGAGTACGGGTTGCTTCGGTGACTTGTAGTCACACTACACTTGCACTTATGCAAATCGGAGTACAGGTTCCCGTTCGTGATATACTGATAGTTATTTGATTGTATTCTATTCATATCAGAGCTTCAGGGTGAGCTTGGCATCCATCTTCTTCCTGCCTCTCTTCGGACTTATGATTTATTGATCTCCATTGTATTTCTGAGACATGTTGATACTATATTTTCTTTAGTTTTATCATTCTGTACTTAGTGGTTCGTTTGACACTGATACCAGATTTTGGGTGGTTATTACTTTCTTTACGACTTTTGCAAATTTTCATTTTATCTTTACTTTGATATACTTTTGTATTTAATGTAGTAGTCCTCGCTTCAACTTCGAACTACGAGGATTTTTCCTCCTACTGGTGGTATAGTAGGTGCCATCATGATCCACAAAACTGGGTCATGACAAAGATAGGCTCTGGACATTGGATAGAAGGAAAATGTCCATTGGATATCTTAGGCTTTTTCCCTTTGAGATCAATATATGTGATATAATTTTTCTGTGTGTGTTTCCCATGAAGGGCATTATGAGGTTTGATAGGCGCGCTAAGCTTATCTATAGGTTTATTGGTCAACATTAGATCACATATATTGCTAGAGATGTTTCCTATATATTTTCTTTGCCTTTAGAATTAGTTGTTGTGTATGTTGTATTTCATGTGTCTATACTTCACCGGTATGATCCAGACCCATCTGATATGCTACAATGAAAGTCTGTTTAGCTAGATGACCATATGATTTTGGTTGAGAATCCTTTCGAAATTATTAATAGAGATGTAAGATGGATAAGATCAAGGGATATTTCAATAGTGAGGGTATATTGGGTGCGCCGACCTATAAAGGAGGCTACCTAGGCTAAAGAGCATGACATGTTAGCCCAGAATATATATCTGTTCGAGCCTTCAGGTACTACTCTTTACTTGGATTTCAAGGAAAAAAGTCATTTTTGGTGGTGGATATTATAATGACCTACATGGTCATTTTCCTTGGTTTCTATTTTTTATGTATTTATAGCCTTTATCTAGCTATCCAAAGTCATTATTACTTGCTAGCACAAGCAATTTGTATCCTTGACAGCTTGATTTCCTATTATATCAGTTTCCTTGTTTTAAAGGAATAACCTTGAAATAGTGAAACTTGATATTAATTCCTAATAAATAAGCTCGAAATTAGGACTCGAAAATTAAATGAGCTTTGAAATAATGACTTTGGTCTAGATGGACCTTTAGTTCAGCTATGGTGTTTCCTATTTGAGTTTGAGCTATATTGTTAAAATATAGCTGTATAGTGTGCCTTGTAAACACAAGTATATTTTTACATGCTAACAAAAATACTAGCACTTTGCTTAGTACCTTCTCTTCTTTTTTGTAAGAGTATGTTGTGTTGTCTCTTGATGAGATGCTGAGTGGGCTGACACCCTTAAGAGGGAATTGAGCACCAAATAAATTTCATTCCGATGTCTCAAATTCCAAACAGAATTGTATATCACAACAACCTATCTGAGACCAAAGAGCTCCAAAAACAAGCGAAGGAATTGTTAGAAAACGGCTTGATCAAAAAAAGCCTTAGTCGTTGAGTTATTCTTGTAATTATTGTTCCTAAGAAGGATTAAACTTGGAGAATGTGTATGGAATTTCAGGCAGTCAATAAAATCACTATCAAATACCAACATTCCATACCCAGTTAGACGACATGTTAGATGAACTTTGGGGAATAAATATTTTCTCAAAAATTGATCTTCGGGTATCCTAGGATTTTCATCAAATTGGGATACGAGTGGAATATAACATTAATTCAAAGCAAATTTGGGTTATATGAGTTGATGGTTATGTCTTTCTGGCTAACAAATTCACCGAGTACTTTTATGAGACTTATGAACCATGTTTTGAGGCCACTAAAATGACTGTGTCATCGTTTATTTTGATGATATACTTGTCTACAGAAGAACCCTTGAAGAACATGTGCATCATTTAAAAAGGTTTTTTTGTATCTAGTTGAGAAAGAAACTTTTTGTGAATCTCAAGAAATGTTCTTTTGGTGTGAAAAAAGTAGGGTTCGTCGGCTTTGTTGTTTGAATTGTTGGAGTATACATTGATGAAGAGAAAATTGAGGCCATTAGTTCTTGGACAACCCCTACCAATGATACCAAATTTCGTTGCTTTCATGAGTTGGCAATCTTATTTAGGAAATTTGTTAAACACTTTATTACCTTGGAAGCTTTGTTAACTACCTTAATCAATAAAGATGTCCCCTTTAATTGGGGAGAAGAATGGGACAAGGCTTTTCAAACCCTAAAGTCTACCTTATAGTCAGCATCATTTATTCAACTTCCCAACTTTTAGAAGATGTTTGAAATCAATTGTGATTTTTCAGGGGGTGGAATTTATGGCGTCCTGGTGCAACAAGGTAATCCTTTGGTCTATTTTAGTGAGAAACTAAAGAGGGCTGCCTTAAACTATTTTACCTATTACAAAGAACTCTATGCTCTAGTGAGGGTGAATGCATGGATTCGAGGATGAATCCTCTTCAATAAAGGGAGGATGATATGAGAGCGGAGAGCACCTACCCATCAAGGCCCTTCACAAGGAGTCAGGATAAGGAGTTGCAGGCATCGCAAGTTACCATTGGAAGGGTGATGCATGGGGAACCCTTTTCAGGTATAGCAAAAGGTATTCAACCTTTGGGAAGCTTGTAAGTTGCACAATGAGGAAATTTCAGAACTTGAGGTTTCTATCTTAAGATTCAAGAACATTGGAGGCTACTTTGACAACTTTGATTACTTAAAGGAAAAAGTGTTATTTATGTAAATTTTCTATAAGTATAAATGTTTTAGTTCCAATATTTTTCAGCATACTTTGATGAACAATCATATGAACTCCTTTGAGAGCGGAGTTATTATTCTAAGGTATCCTTAGTTATATCTTAGTGTTATCATAGTGAGTGATCGAGGGTGGATTCCCTTAGTTGATGTTGTATCTTCTTTCACATTCAATCAAAATTTTCCATTTTGTGGATTCAATTTGGGTTCAATTGATTGATTGTTTGGATCAATATTTAACTCATTGGTTCAATTGAAAGGTGTGGGTAGCCGGTCTGTTGCTGTTCACAAACTGATGAGTTTATCATAAGTTTCTGCATATTTTTTAACTTTGCTTCTTTCTTCCTTATTTATTAGGCACCTTGTATATCAATCTGCATCATGTCCATATCACATGAATTAAAGATATATGTAATGAATAAAGTACTAAAACTAAAATTTCAAATCCATTAGTTTTGTATCTAAAAACAACTACATTGATGAATACTAAGATTTTAGGATAAGTCCCTAAGAAACTTTATATCAAAATTTTATGTTTAGAAGCTTTACTAAGAATATATAAAATTAAATAAACTAGTCCCATATCATGAGGACTCACTAACTTCTAATTTGGTTTTGACATGAAAGCTTGGTCAACTAAGAGCATGTGATGGACAAATGTCACGCCTCAAGCTCACCTAGTGAATGTGATGACGCAACCATAACCATAAAATTTCCTAGAAGTATCCTTAGGTCTAGCATACATCTACTAAAATATACATTTGACAGAATCAAGGGAGTATAACCAGTAATGGGCACCTGACATCAATCAACAAATAAATATTCTAAAAGAATATTGAAAATCAGATTGAAACTGCAACTCTATTTGTCTGAAAACCTAAACATAAGCTAAATAAATAGGTTGTTGGGACAAGTCTTTAGCTAGATCTAGATATAATTGGAAGAAATAAGAAGTCTCAAACTATCTAATAGATTAAGGATTAAAAGTAGTGTTCAAAGATTTTGGCCCTCGAATCATGAGGGCTCTCTACTCAATTAATTTATGGGCATGTAAATCTGGTCAGCGAAGTGCATATGAATGTCGAAACGGATCTACATATAAAATCATGAAGTTACAAGGTATACATAATTTCTTAGGATGTTCTTAGTATGCAGGAAGATTACACAAACATGCTATATCAACATGGTAAAAAATAACAAGACGTGGATGAGCTTATGCATTGCATGAACATATTTTACGCTGACTGAAAACATCAATAAGAAATATTATACACGACTTACAATATCATTTTAAAACTTTAACTTGTAAAAGTGAAGGTAAACACAAATACGTATCTCAAATTTTAAGAGTTTTAATAAAAAAATTTCATACACCAAGTTAAAACCTTCTCAAAACTAACTGGTATTCAAAAATAGTGGGAGCCTCTATAAAAAATAGTAAACCATGTGAACAACTATGGGTTCCATCCTGCGTCCTAGATAATGAGTGCAATATACCCTACAAAATAGTATAGAACCTAACATCTACCTATTGGATCCTCTAAGCCTCATATCTATCCTATTTAGGTAATCAATACCTATTGTGGCACGTAGTTTATGGGAAACGACTTAACGCGGAATCTTCTTGGTCCTAGTACTACTAAATAAATTGAAACTACTATACTCTCTGCCTTGATATGTGGAAAACAATTTAGATTACCAATTGACTAGTAAAAAACTATTCTACACTTTTATGGCAAATAGGTTGTGTAACTGACATTGTTCTCATCTCTCAAGCATTTATCTAAATTCTTACTAGGCCTGTAAATTAGTAAAAAAAAAAAAAAACGAAGCATCTCATTTAAATAAATGACTCTAAACTAGAGTTAGACATATTTAAATCCAAAATATCATTATTTTTATGAAAATATAATAATAAGTATTACACAAGTTTAGACCCTGCTACACTGACAAAAGATGTATGCTAGCTCTGAGTTCTGACTCTATCCATGTAAACTCTCATAAATTCATGATCATAAGACAAGATTACAATTATTATAATTATATAATCATTATGAAATATCACGTATAACATGCAAATTCAGTAACAACCATCAAGAATTTTAAAAACCAAGATAACTTTATCATAATAAAGAGAATTGGGAATTTATCAAAGTCTATAACTTCTATTCAATTGAAGATATTGATTTTGGGCAACAAGGGTAGATGAATACCTTCATTGATTAGCCCAAATACCTGATGGGATTCCTTAGGACATCTTCTGATGAAGTTCTTTAGAAAAACTTTGTCTGATAGAAAACCATTGATATTTTTTACAAGTCCTATGAATATATAAGATTTAATTGGTTGGGTTATACATACTAACCCTTAGGGAATCAAAAAATTTAAGGGATTGGGAAATTATGGAACTAACTTATAAAATAAATTTGTTAAAATTATTGCAGGCCACCTCGAGTTTTACCACGACTTGTGGGATGGAGTAATTACTTGTCACTCCACTCCGGAATGACTCTGCTCAGATAATGCAATTTTGGGAGGAGTCGGTAGTTGGGCAATGGATCCCTCCGGACCTAGAGAATGTGTGACACTAGGTTGATGGCCCTGAGGAATAGGCTATTGGAAATTTACAATGGTCTCCATGAATCCATTCCTCATCTCATGATTCAACACCACGTGTAAGACAAGATTCATAGTCCCAAACTTAAAATTTTCTCCATGATTTCAAAATACATAAGGTTCTATCAAATCTACCTACTTGTCGACATGTAACTCATGGTTTGTCCCATGACTTGTCACATAACTCGTGAGGATCTGGGAAGGAAGTAACTTTTAGTTTTAACCATTCAGTATGGGTTTTAGTCTCTTTAGGATAAATAAGTATATAGTGTTACAATATCTGCCTTTCAGACCATACATCCTTGAATAAAGGTAGTAACTAAAACTGAAGAGAATCTGACTTTTCAAATTGACAAACTAGATGAACTGTTCATGGATATGATATTAACTGAACTGATTGAACCTAACTAACGATGAAAAATTTACTACTTGAGTTGAACAAAACTAGCATGATACTTTTACTAAAATAGACCTTTGTAGCATGAACTCATCAAATAAAGCATAATAAACTATATGGGACTTATGCAACTCTACATACAATATGCAACTACTAAAGAAAATTAGTTAAAAATAGAGGATTATTACCTCAAACTCAGGTAAAACTAGGAGGAAACATATATAAATATCTAGGCATCCTAGTTGCCTTTACTTTATATGTAGCTCCCTCGACTGACTGGTTTCACCATAAGAGTTAGCTGATGTAATTTCCTTATTTGTAAGCTTGCATGCTTTGTGATCTAGGATCTGAATAGGGACCTCCTCATAGGAAAAACTTCTAAAATTTTGTAATATCCAATGGTATTATCAAAGATATACCTTCCATGCCCTTCCTTTGTAATGATACATGAAATGGCAAATAACCTACTACTAGCTCTACTAGAAGGTTTAACTCATTGCCCACACAACCCACACTCCTCAAAATTTGATATGGTCTAATATAAAGGGGTTTGAGCTTACCCTTCTCCCCAGACATTACAACTCCCCTAATATGAGATACTTTCAGAAATACCTAATCATGAACAACAATTTCCAAACCTCTTCTCCATATATCTTTATAATACTTTTGCCTACTCTAAGTTGTCATCAATCTATCACTAATGATATGAACTCTTTGAGTCGCATCGTGAACTAGGTCGTTCCTAATATTAGTTACATCACCTACCTTAAACCATCCAATAGAAGATCTATACCCCTCCTATACAAAGCCCAAATGAGGCCATCTAGGTAACAGGGTGATAGTTTTTTTTATGCAAACTCAAATAAATATAAGTGGTCATCCCAACTACCATTGAAGTTATTTGTACATGTACTAAACATATCCTCAAGAGTCTGGATAGTCTATTCAGCATGCCCATCAATCTGCGAATGAAACGTTATCCTGAGATAAACCAGGGTACCAAGACCCCTCTAAAATAATCTATAAAACTACGAAATGAACTACATACCTCTATATAAGATAATAGACAGTGGCATAGTGTGAATCTTTATAGTATGTTTAAGGTAGATACTTCCATAGTCCTCTACTAAATAATTGGTGTCAACTTGCAAGAAGTTGGTCAACTTTTTCATGAAGTCTACTATAACCCATATCAAATCATGCTTACAATAGGTACATGGTAAAATAGTGACAAGTCCATATTGATCGCCTCCGATATCTAGGTTGGAATCCCAAAACCTTTGCAACTAACTTGTTGTCTTCTAAATGCTCTATTTTGGCATGCTGGCAATTAGGAAACTTAGCCACAAATTAATGTTCCTTTTTTATCTTATTCCACAAATAAATGTTGTTGGGGAATATTTACATCTTAATGGAACTAGGATTAATAGCATATCTGGAATTGTGAGCCTTATAAAAAATCTTCAACCTCAACACATCCATATCTCAAACACATGGGCAATCCAAATAATATACCACACCTTCTTCCCCTTGGGATAAAACCTGAACTTTCTATTTCATAACTGCACCCTTTAGATTAACTAATATTGGATCACTATCTAGATTTTCCTTTTCCTCCACAACTAGAGATGGCCCAAAAAGCATTCTAAACCAACATACCCCTATCCTCTACACTAACCACTCTGACCCCAAGACGTGAAAGCCTATGTATCTATCTAGCTAAATCCTTCTTATCCTCATTAACATGTGTCATACTACTCATGGAAAACCTATAAAGAGAATAAACCACTATATTTGACTTGCCCGGTTGATACATCACACTCATGTGATAAACCTCTAGCAATATCAATCACCTCATCCAATGAAGATTTATATCATTCTGTTGAGCATATAAAGAAGATCGTATCATGAATAAACACATCCTCATGCAACCCATAAAGAGAATACCTCTAAATTTTTAAGGAAAAAAGCAACATCTTTTGGCTCAAGATGATGAGTAGGATAGTTCCTCTCAAGAAATTTAATTTGTTCGGAGCTAAAGCTAAAAAATTACAATTATACATTTGGAAACACCATAAAAGAACTTGAGAAGAATCATAATATACCACAAAACCCTCCAAAATCTCTGGTAAATTCAAGACTTTAGATGAGGTCAACTTAGTTATCAACTCCTGGAAACTCTTCTCACACTGATCTGACCATTCAAAATTAACCTTTCTTTATCCTACCAGGTCAAAGTAGATGTAATGGAGGATAACCCCTGAACAAATCTATTGTAGTAACCATCCTAACAAAAGAAGCGATAGATATTTGAGAGAGAGGTAGGTCTGAGACAATTTCTTATTTCATATATTTTCTTTGAATCTAGTCAGATACTCACACTGGAAATGATATAACCCAAAAAAACTGAACTTCGCAAAATATTTCACATATATATTTTTGCATAGAACTGGAAGCCTTTATGAGAATAAAAAACTAATATAAGATGGTTTGTATGCTCGTCTTCTCTTCTAGGATAAATTAAAATATCATCAATGAAATGAATCATGAACATGTATAGGTATTGCTTGAACACCCTATTCAAGAGGTCAATGAAGGCAATATGAGCATTAGTCAAAACAAAAGACATGACCATGATCTTAAAATTCTTATAACAAATTCTAAAATAGATCTTAGTAATATCACTCTCCCTGACCCTGAGTTGATGGTAACCTGACCGGAGATCCAATTTGGTAAAGTGAAAAGAACCTTAAAGCGGATCAAATAAGTAACCAACCCTTCGGATAGGATACTTATTCTTGACTATGACTTTGTTCAACAAAAAAAATCTATGCACATACTAAGGGAGCTATCTGTCTTTTAAATGAATGAACTGGGACACTCCAGGGAGATATATATTTATATATAAACCCTTTTTCTAGTAGGCTTTCATATTGATCCTTAAGCTGTATAAGATCCACGAGAGGCATCTAATATGGAGGAATATAAATAGACTGATTGCCTAGAGTTATGTATATTCTAATGTCTATATCCCTTTATAGAAATACGTGGTTCAACTAGTAGAGGCTCTTGGAAAAACTTGAGTAAGAAGTTCCCACTTCAAGTAGATCCTATAGAAAGACATATAGAAACTATTTATCAATAGGAACTAACTCTATATCAGGAATCTCAGGCTTAGAGTCCTTAACTCAGACAAAGTTATTGACACACCTTTTATAGATCATCTTTCTGGATTTAGGTAAGTAATGAACCTACACTTAGGAAAGGAAACACTATCCTCCCTCTCAAGAACAAACTCATCAGTTAAATAGAAACAAACAACGTTAATCCTATAGTCAACCATGCCATCACATGATAAGGGTAATTTATACCAAATATGACATCAAAAGCCACTATATCTAAATCAATACAATCATGTAGAATGACATTATGAAGAATTGTCACTTTATAATTTTGATAGGCTCTCTTAGATATAATGGAGTCACAAAATGAAGTGTAGATATAGAAATACTAAAACAGATTCTCAAGACTTGCTCAAAATTGACTAACCAAAAAAATGGGAAAAAAAGGATAAGGTGTCTTCACAATGCATAAACATTAGAACCATAAACTCCC
>JBDJHY010183152.1:0-12037 GCA_039654485.1 Withania somnifera
GTTCAACCTACGCTACTGGCCATATCACAAACACAAAATAATAGCGCAATCTGCAATGCATGTAAATAAGCCTAGCCTACTTGGATGCTGACGAAAGTCCGCAAAATGCATGCACCACATGCCCAAAGTTCCAAATGTAGAAGAAGTCACACGAATTTATAAATTTACAAATCCATGGATTAAAACTTGAAAAATGAGACCCAATTTGGAATTAGCAACCCGGGTCGGAAAATGGGCCTCAAAATAGGTCCATGGGCCCCGCAGCCCAAAAGTTAAACTAAAATATCAGTGCGAAGGGATCGACTCAAGGAACACGTGGTTTGATTTTGATCGCAAACGGACCACCAGAAGGTCCCCAAAAAATCTTGGAAGCAGTGTGATCACAAGAACAAAACGTTGATAAATCATAATAAGCTAGAAAGGAAGGAATACACACTAGAATTGATATGTTGCTCGAACATGGAGCACAACACAACCAAAAGCACTAGATATGGATAATAATATAACTTAAAATAAGGGAGATAGACATCAAGCTAATTAAGGGCTAACAACGGTGAAAAACCTCCATTTCCATGAAAATTACAAAGAGAAACAACTTACCAACGAGAGGGAGGGAGAGGGTGATCTTGGGGGAAGGCTTTCCTTCAACTTAGTTGGATTTTTGACTCAATAAAATCTGGGATTGAGGAAAAATTAAGGGTTGCGATCGCGATAAGATGATGCGCCAGGCATCGTGATCTCGCGAATGGGGATAGAAATCATGAAGAGTATGGGGAACAACATCATTATGATCGGGTGGGGTGGCTCCGCGATTGCGAAGAAGAAATCCACATCACCAGATACAGTGGACAACAGAAAATCTGCAATAAGAAAATCCCAGAATACCACCTGAAAATCATTCAGGTCAAAATTTTGCAAAAACAACTATGCACTCATACTCAAAACAATATTACGGACTCAATGATGTAGATAAAATTGGGATACGAGGCTATTTTGGAAGAATGTTGACCAAGTCAACATCTTAGGACAAAATTCATAACTGTGCGTCCATAACCTAAAAAATGCAACGGTAGCCCCGGGAAGCAAAAAAATGACTCACATATCCCAAAATAAACATTTTGGAGCTGATGGAATCATTTTAATTCCGATCTGACGCTCAGATGAAAAAAGACCACCCAGTCTCCAAAATGAGCTGTGGCTAGGATGAATTTCAACAAAACAACCCAAACTCAAAACAAAAACTCTGGGACACAAAATTAAGGTCTATTTTGACCAAAATAGGAATTCTAGAGCTAATGGGACTATAAAAATTCAATTTCGAATGCGTTTATCACTATTTCACTCTCGAGTTCCACTATTTTAAAATTAAAACTTTAAAATATAAAAACTGAGATAACAGAAAAATGAGCTACCAGATGGTCTAAAAAAGTCTTAAATGACTTAGGGAAACTACCAAACAGATCTAAGCAAAATAAATAAATAATGAAAACTAAGAAAAATAACCAAACTAGTCATTACATTTAGTTTATGGCTTTTGTATCAAAACGTTTGTTACTAGAAGGCCCAGAGAGGTTTCAAATGTGAAGGTTCATCAGATGCATTTTCCAATTGGATAGGTTATTTGAGGTATGATAACAGGTATGTAAGCCTAATATGCCTTCACTAGTTTGAGCCTTCAGTTACTACTCCTTTATTGACTTGCGAGGAGGAAAGTCCTTTTAGTAGTGGATGTTGTAATGAACTTCCTGTGCCATTACTTTATCTCTAAGTGACTTCAGTGTTTATAAATTCCCAGTAGATACCTAGGTAATTTATGACTTTTTTGGACTGGTGATTCGGTTACTTAGTAGTGCTAGCGCTTGTTATCTCATTTTCTTTGTTTTGGAGGATGAAACTATAATAGTGGAACTTGAGAGTGAATTCTTAGAAAGCAATCTCAGAATTAGATTTCGACAATTTTTTAGCTTTGAACTCTCGACTTTGGTATAGTTAGGCAATTGGTTCAAGTCTCGTGGGTTCTATTTGAGTTTGAGTTGTTTTGAGGAAATTTAGATTAGCTAAAGTTCAGTTTTAAGCCTAGGATGGATTTTGGTTATCGGAGTGCCAAATCAAAATTTTGAAACTTCCACCAGCTCTAAAATGTTAAATTTAGGTTGGTAGGGTTAATGGTGCGCCTTCTGAGGTATTGTCCTCAATTTAAAGGGTCGTGCGGGTTGTTGGTTTTTAGCCCCTTTTGGTTTTGTTTTGGATAGAGGTCGTTTTTTGAGTAAAAAACCTCTATTGACCATTTTTCTAATTTTATTCAGTCTATGATGTTGTTTCCATGCTAGTAGGATACTTGGTTTGCTAAAATTAGGCTCGAAGTGCATTTTCTAGGCCCATCGTACTTTTTAGAAATAACTGATGGGGAGTTGCATACACAGATCAACCCAATAGCCTTTTGGTCATGCTTGCAGAGTTTCACCTTTGACCAGGGGCTCACACCTGTAAGGCTATCCTTGCATATATTTTTCTGCTCCATCGAGTGTCGCCCTGTGGGCCAAAGGTCGCGCCTGTAGGCCCTTTTCCATACCGGTGACTTTTCCCTTATGGATTCTTTACGACCCAATAATGTCCATCTTAGGGACAAAAAATCTCCCCAGATGACCATTTTCCTCTATGGAGAGGTCTCCCCTATGATCCCCTTTGCCGCCCCTATGATGTTTCCCCTTCGACTCAGGGATCTCCTTGTGGCCAACTTATATATATAGCTTTCTTCCTCTTTTGCCCTTATTTTCTAATATTTTCCTCTATTGACAAAGTCCATCTAGTGTTTTGGGCTTATTTTTTTGGGAATTAGTGTCTAGAAGCTTGGGGAGTTTTTTGATTAATGTTCTCGCTTTTCCATCGGGCAATTCTCATAATTCTAACCTCTCATTCCTTGTGAAAAAGTTACATTTCCATAACCTTTGAAAGATTGTTCCTCCTTCACCCTTTGTCTTTTGAGCTTATGTTTTCATCATACGTGTCTCTAGGTGCGATTTGTGTGTTGTTGTCATTAGTTTATTATTTTGGGATGTAAGGCCCACAGGATAATTTTAGGACTAATTTTTGACCCGAGTTACATTTGGCAATATGTTTGTTGTTGTGCCTGTCTTCACTCCTAGATTGTGATTTTTCTAGTTTCGAGTTGGTTTGGGAATTTCATAGAGGATCAGGATTCTTATGCATATTTCAAGGATCTTCTTTGGTGTCTAGGTAGGCTAAAACTTCCTTTCTCGTAGACTGTGTGCGCATATGGTACTAATAGTGTGATCGGCTAGCATGTGGATTAGGGACTTAGATTTAATCACCCTTTCAATGTTAGTTACACTTTATCATCTCCTTATGTTTCCATGACCCAGTGTTTGATCAGTAGTAACCTATGGGTTTTCTTATGATATGTGGGTATTGTTATCTTCTTATTCTTCCTTTATTTTCCCTTTGTAGTTGGTTTGTGACTATAGTTCTTATGCATCTACCCTTTGAGTATGTTTCAGGACCTTAGGCCTTAGGTATCCTTTGTCATGGTTGTGTTGTTATTATTTGTGACTCCTTGAGCCTATTACATGTTGTTAGGTTGGATTGGTACTTGTATTTCCTGTGAGTGGGGTGCCGGATAGAGTTGTGTGCTGTGTGCGGCCTATGTATGTTAGATGTTGCCTCTACCAAATCTAGATATCTATTTAGAGCACCTTATGTATGTTTTCCCTGGTTGGGGAAAGTGGGGATCACGATGAGCTGTTCGGAGCCTAGTTGATTTATGTTTCTTAGGTTGATTTGGGATATGGTTAGGAGGGGGGGTTCCTACCATTTTTCTAGTTATACTATTATGTTAAATAACATTGATTGCGAGTATGCATTTGGTAACTTAGGCAGAGATGAGATTGGTTCTGGATGTGGAATAACTTAATGGAGTAATAAACTTGAAAGGATTTCTACTGATGTATACTTTCTGCGACCATTTATGGGTATAGAGCTATTTTCTTACACTATTAGTACACTATTTTTACACTATCACCTAAGCTACTATTACTGGTCACTTGGTTACATGAAGGTTGGGACAGAGTATGGTACGGGATGTGGACTTGAGATTTATGGCACTGATGTGTTACTTGATGAGGATTGAGCTATGGTACATAACCTAGATTCGAATGCGCGGGCTTAAGGGATAGAGAGGTTGACAAGACACTATAATTCAAATGGATTAGGTTACTGCTCATGACTTGGACTCGAGTACGTGACCTTGGAGTTCATATCTAGGGCAAGGGCGAGATGTGTGGGAGCAACCATAGTCTCCCACCAGGGTCCCTGCTGTTTGCCGAAGGAAGGGTATACAGGTGAGGAGAGGTATACGGATGGGATCTACTGTTGGGTCCATCCTACAGAGCCATGAGCTAGAGGGTGAGCATGCAGTGTTCTATGGTTACTATTCAAACTTTACTACCCCCTTGCATTTCATACTTTAGAATTTTCTTGTGCCCTTCAGACCTAAGGGGGAGGCCACATTGGGTTCTTAGATGTTATGTATATACGTACCGAAAGCCTGGGGCATTAGGTAGGTTATTTTTGGGTAGGTAGTTATCTTGAGTGTACCTACTAGTGGGGTGGGGCCTCAATGGGTTTTATTTGCTATCTTTCGTGCTTATGCAATCACCTTGATTTCTTTTTTAATATTTAGTTGGTATTGCTTTACCTCTATTGATTCTTTTGTAGTTCATGGTCTTAAGTTAGTTGGTCACCATGATGGAGCTCCACATATGTGACGTACTACTAATGTCCTTTATAGGTGCTTAGAGTTTCCATTGGCTCATATTAGTTAGTTGGTCCTTGTATGTCGTCTTTTTCTCATAGCTGGATTATTCCTTTTGTTAAGTCGTGATTGGCTACTCTGTTACCTTAATAGCTAGTCATAATTTACTATATTATTTTGCTTGTTTTTTTGTTGTTATCAATGTTCCACTAGTGGATCAAGTATGTAAACTCTCTCTTCCTTTGGTGATGGGTTTCCTGACTTATCTTGTATCTTGGTTACTACCTTTTTATACCTCCTCTTTGATGATTGCATGTCTTACTTATATATTAGATTACCTCTTTGTCTTTACTTGTACTGCTTTTTCTGTGATTACCTTGCCATTTATTGTTGTTCTCGCTATTAGATTATTTGTACCTTATGCTCACCCGGTCGGCCTATCAAGCCTACTAGGTACCTGTTGTTGTTGATACTCATACTATATTTCTACATACTTTTATGATGCAAGGAATAGCGCAGGTTATTATTGAGTACGCGACTCATATGGTTTAAAATTTTTGGTAGTTTCAGAGATCATGGTAAGTTAAAGGAATTTGAGATACCCTTATCCATTCACAACATCTTCTATCTCCACTTACAGTCGAACATAATTTATGTTTTGTATTGAATAGATTTGTTGTACTCTATTTGTAATAAGATTCCTTTTGTACTACTGATACCAAATCTTAGGTTAGTTGATGTTGTAGCCTTTATATATTATGTATCTTCCTTCTCCTTCTGATGTGTTTTTTCCTATTGTTGGGTTTGGGGTTCTGTCTGCTACTTGCCGCTCCGTACAGAAGGTGTAGGCTTGTCTACCGGTGGGACTTGGTAGATGCTATCATGACCCAAGTTTTTGGGTCATGACATTTTGAGAATCTAGAGCAGAAAAATGAGGTGGTTACAAGTTAGCTTTGCTCTACATGGTTTGTCCACGGTTCACCTGGTATTTTAAGTTTCTATAATTCATAGGTATATTCTCGATGAGTCCCAAGTGATTTAGTGGGATACTTTGAGTTCTCATTTACGGAGGGTTGAAGGTTGTAGTCCCCGTGTTCGTGGTAAGGTGATTGCATTTGAGGAGGGTTAATTTTCATCCAGGCATCATGTTTATGGTTCTAATGACCCACGTGGTCATTTACTTACCTTTCAGATTTTCCATATTTATAGTCTTCTATTATCTACCCTATCTCATTTATGACTTGTTGGAATTGCTAGTTGGGTTTCCTGGAAGTTCTATAACTTCTTATCTCAATTTTCCAATTTTAAAGGCCTAACCTTGAAATAATGGAAGTTGAGAGTGAACTCTTAGTAAAAAGGTTAAAATAAGATTCGAAAGTCCTGTTAGCTTTGTAATGCTGACTTTGATCTATTTGGCCCCCTAGTACAAGTCCTGAGGCTTTTATTTTGAGTTTGAGTTTTTTTATGGAATTTCAGTTCATTTTGCAGACTGAGACGACTTTTGGTGATTGGAGCACCAGATTTGAATTTTGACACTTCCATCAGATTTAGAATGTCAAATTTCAGCTAGTTGGGTCTTTGGTGCACTTCCCAATTTATTTAAACTCATTTTGGAGGCTCATGTGGGAAGTTGAAAAGTTGCTGGTTTTGGTTAAGTTTGGTTTAGGCGTCTTTTCCACTTAAATAACTTCGTATGGCTGTTATGTCAATTTTGTTGAGTCTAAAATGTCCTTTCTATGTAGTTTGCATATTTGGTTTGTCGAAATCCATGCTTAATTCTATTTAGAGCCCTCGTTTAGAGTTCTTGAAACTTCTGTTGCATAATACTTTTGCTGTCAAATTAGCAAATGTAGTTCCTTCTCATTATTTTCGGCCCCCTAGCTGCATTCGGGGAGGTCTGGTTCCCTCTTTCTTTGTTTTCTCCATCCCAAGATGCATTCATGGAGGTTATTCACCTTGGGATGGACCAACCGGCCTTCTCTGCGTTCGCTGTGAGCCTTCTATGTTCGGGAGGGCCTGGCCGGTCCAAGTATGTATTTGAGAAGGCCTGTCACCTAGCCCATATATATAAGTTTTAGAATTGATTTTCTTCATGAAAAATGTTTTCTCCTCCATATAAGCCCCTAAATTCTTCATCAAATCACTGGGAATTCTTGAGGATTTGTTGGGAATCGCCGGGGAAGCATTGGATGAGCTTTGGTACTTATTTATCTATCATTTTAGGTACATTTTCCGTCCCTATTCTATGTGATCAGTTCTTGGAAATATTCCTCTTCTTATATAACTTTTTTTGGCCTTTTAAGTACCTATTTATGGTTCAATTAAGATTATTTTCGAACCATGTGTTCCTTGAGATAGGGCCTACCTCTAGGTAATTTTAGTTTTATTTTTGGGTTGCGAGGCCCATGGGCCCAATTTTCGACCCTAATTGAACTTAGCAATATGGGTATAATTATTTATACTGTTACCTTTGGAAACCTAATTTGATAGTTTCGAGTGGTTTTAGGCTTTCTTGAAGCTTCATGTTATTTTGCGTGTTTTTTTTGGACTTTCGCCGATATCCAAGTAGGCTAGGCTTACCTAGACTTCTAGATTGGGCCTGTATTTCATATTTATCATGTTGGTCTAGTTTTTGGTTTGGGATGTTAGTTGGTTTATCTTTTTACTATTTCCCCTATTATTTTTTCTATTTTTACTGTGTTGTGACTCCACATAGGGGAATCGGAGTTCTCGGGCTAGCGTAGTCTTATTTTTCTTACTGTGGGGAGTCTCTGTTCCCTTATAGGTAGGGTTGGCATATTTTGAGGAATTGGAGTGTTATGTGTTCTTAGCTGGCGCTTTTGGATGATCCTAGTTGTGCTGTAGACTTGTTTGTTCCATTGTTATGATGCGATCATGCATTTGGACTTGAGTCATGTTCTGTGGGTACAAATGTGGTCTCGGTACCAAGGTTTTCTGAATAACTGCTTAATCTAATTAAAAATGGAGATTTTACTGGCTTAACTAGAAAGAGTTTTCCTATATCTATAGGTATGCTGTCTCCTAGACTACGTGTAGTTCGGAGCTATTTTTAAGTATAAACTGACCGTATATTGACTGTCGAGGCTACTATCTTGGTTATCTAGAGGGTGTAGTCCCGGTGTGGATATGCTTAGGGCGTGGTGTTTGAACTGGATGTTGGGTGTGATTTGACACCTTAATATGAGGCAAGAGCCTCTAATGTGAGCCGATTCTTGTCCAATGAGGCATGACTTCAGGCGTGGATCACAAAGTGAAGGGTTTCTAGGTGTGGTGCCTTGTAATAAGTGTCATTACCTATGATCCACTATTCTTACGCCCTTGCACTCATTCTATCATGCTACTTGTACTCTCTAGGCTTACGGGGAAAGTCATGGTGAGTCCATTGTTTGTTTTGTTTGTGCCTATCGGCTGGATAAGGCATCAAGTAGGTTTTGTATGTTTACTTTCTGTTTGTACCCAAGGATCGTATGGGCGTATATTTGGGTTGTGTCTGTCCTTTGCTTTTCTTTATGAATTTAACTCCTATTCTTCATTATCATTTACTATATTATTACTTATACTTAGTTGGATCCCAGGTATGTTGTATTTGATTCTCTAAGTTATGATAGTCGTTTATCATGCGGATCAGGGGTACTCAAGACTAATTAAACCTTGCATCTGTTCTCCACCTATTTATTAATCGTGCATACTATGGTTTTAGCTATATAGTTAGTTTCTATCCCTATTTTACTTACCACTGTGACTTGCTTTAATTTTCATACCTTTGTGTTACTTATGATTTTTTTGTTCCTAGTTGGCCTATGATGCCTACTGGGTACCTTGGTTTATGGTACTCATATTGCACTTCTGTACTGTTTTCGTAGTGCACATACCCGTATGGGAAAGAGTCATGATATTGCGAATTAGACTGATACAGCTCTGAGACCTACAGAAAGATTCTGGCATATAGGCTGATCGTCTCCCTCCAGTTGATGTCTACTTATTTTATTCCCAGAAGGTTATGCCTTAATTTGTATTTAGGATCTTGTATATATTGCATATTTCTTTTGGATACTCTGATCTATAGATCCATTTTCCATTGGCACTAGGATTTGAGTTGGGTTTGTTATTATATATATCTCTATTGTTGGCTTTATTCTATTATTTTATTTACAATTGGTAGTTGAGAGTTGTTATGGACTATTGCTTGTTGATCCGAGCTATGGGATAGGCTATCCCGTAGGTGGGTTGTAGGCTCCATCATGATAGAGTGGTATCAGATCTTAGGTTCACTGGTCTCTTTGGCATTGGAGCAATTAGCTAGTAGAGTCCTACGGATCGGTTCGTACATATATGCGTACAATCTTTGGTAAGGTATAGAGTACCATAGGAAAGCTTACATCTCTTGGTTCTTATCATGCATGATATTTGTACCATTTCTAGAAGACTTAGATGGGTGTACTCAAGGTTCATCTATGGATCGAGATCCCCCAACAGGTCATGAGAGGGTAGCAGGGGATACTTAGTTGACTGGCACTCTTCCAGCTTCTAATCAGCTGGCTACAATCATGGTGGACCCACTCGTACAACAGCAGACCATGCGTGTTCCTCCACCACATTTTACACAGCCATCGCCTGCTGCTATCAAAGATATGTTACGATAGATGATGTAGATGTTTGGTGGGGTAACAACAAATATGGCATAGTCTTCAACTTAAGGAGTAGCACAGGTTGTATTTCCTCCCCCAGTATCTACAGCTCCAGTAGTACTATCTATATCGCCTATGGCACCAGTTTAGGCCACTATTACATCTACTTCACTGCCAGCTCCTACCATTCCATTGTCTGATGTGAGGAAGATGTTGGACTATATCCTTTGGATTGCACCTTCCAAGTTCTCAGGGGAATGGGTAAGGACCCTCGAAAGTTTATTAAATCCTATGATTAGAGGTTGAGGACTTTGGAGCTTTTGGATACTCATGTGGTTGACTTTACTACTTATCTACTCGAGGTACCCGCAGGTCTCCTATTTTGTCCCTGTTGACACAGGGTCAGTTAGAGAGGCCTTCATATCCAAGTATGTAACTAAGAGCCAGGAGTTTCTATAGGCACAATTTATTAATTTATAGCAAGGCTTCATGACCATTCTTTAGTATGAGACCCGGTTTATTGATTTGTCTAGGCATGTTGGGGAGTTATTGCCCACTGAGGAGGTGCAGATCTGCCACTTTGCATATGGGTTAAGGCCTGACTTAGTCAGATCTATTGAGTGATTGTTAGTGCTGAAGAAGCCTTTTCTAGATATTTTTGATATGATTGCAGGATGGAGATTATGAATCGGGGGGTCCAAGGCGGAAGTGATAAGAGACAGCCCTACCAGGGTGGCTATTTGAGTTCTGTCATGACCTAAAATGCGGGTTATGATGGAACTACGAAGTCCCAGTGGTAGACAAGCCTAAATCTATAGTTCAGAGTGGAAAGCAACAGACGACACCCCAAGACCCAATCAATAAGAAATAAAGCACAAAAAGAATAGAAAAGGAACACATAACGAAACAACAACAACAAAAACAACTATCCATAAGACTTGGTATCAATGGTACGTAAGGCATCCAAATACAACAGAGTATAACAAATATATACAATACAAAAGCATAACTATCTCTGACTGCAAGTCGAGGTAGAAGTTTCTATGAATGGAGAAGGAGTATCCTAAATGCCATGAGCTTACCATGAACCAGAAGCTCTCAAGAAGCTAAGCCGTACAAACCCTGTCCTCAACAATAACCCATATTAAGCCCTGCAACACAAAAAGATGCAGAGGTGTAGCATGAGTACAAATAAAAAAAGATACAAAATAGGCATCATAGGACGACTAGGCGAGTACAAGGTACAAATAAAGAAAAATCAAGAATAATAATAATAATAAGGTGATAATTAGAAGGTAAGAACATGTATGGATAAAGATTAGTAAAAATAACAAGAAAGCCAGACAACCATCAAGTCGAAGATATAGGAGATGAACCTGGTCCAACAAGGGAACCTAAAAAATGGCCAGATAATAGTAAACTAAGGGAATAGCATATGGCTAGCTAGTAAAGTAATAGTGTATCCGCTCAAAACTTAAGGAAAACGGGCAACTCATCCATCTATAAAAGAGAGACTAACAAACAAGAGCTATCTAATGCGAAAACAAGGCAACAAAATGGTATATATATATATATATGGATGGAGTACCACTCCGGAATAGGTGCATGTGCCTTTAGAGCCCCCCTCATGGGTCTTAACAGTGATAAATATCGGTAGCAGGTGTGTATATATAGGATAGACATGAATCATGAGTACTTTCATATTTGCATTACATTTACATTGATTTGATATTATTTAACTTGTCTAGCCACTTGATGTTTTGACCTGCTTGATGCTTGTTGATGTTATGAGATTATACACACTTGTTGATACTTGATGACGACCTAAGATCTTTTGATAATAGTTGTGGAATTATACATATTTGGTAATTGGAGATGATCAGAGGTTTCTGTGAACCATTGAATTATTAACTGTTGATGGGGCTGTTGTATTATTATAAACTATCTGCAGGATCTAGTATCAAGGACTGGATGGATTGTAAGGGGATTATTATTGTTCTACACTTAGACCATCCGAGGATGCTGTTGAGTACTATTGTTTTCGTACTGCCCCTTGCCTTTTCTTCACGTTTGTGCAGGTACTGCAGCGGACCATTTTTTATCTCTCTCTCTTCTCTCACTACTAGCAGCATATTCTGAGACATTTAGAGGTAATTTCCACTTGTTGGAAGTCTCCAATGTCCTCTTATCCTGTCCGAGTGTCCTTAATCTTTTTGAAACACTTGTTGTGATTTATAGACCTATTTTTTCATTAAATCTTACTTTGTGGATTTGTACAGTGGCTTCCTTATTTTAGGATGTATTAGATGAATTTCACAATTATATAAATATCTTATTTATTATTTTCCTCATTATTTTGACTTTTATTTGATTTTATTTGGATTAGGATGACCTATCGAGTTTGGAATGTAGGTGCCATTACCCCTAAATTTAGAGGCATGATAAGTACATGGACCTCGCGAGTGCCCCATTGTCACGACCCGATTTCTCAAGTCATGATGGCACCTACTATACAAAAGTAACCAAACCCCGTAGTCCGTAGCCGAAGCGGAGGACTACTACAGTAAAAGCAGAAGAAACAAGAAAGGATATAAGCAATAGAATAAAAAGTTTACAG
>JBDJHY010183162.1:0-12037 GCA_039654485.1 Withania somnifera
AAGTTGACTTTGGTCAATGAATACTTAACTTTAAGCTCTAAAATAGGGAATTTGAGATATTTCTCAACCGAGTCGCCGGGATCCGAACTATCGGTCCCAACAAGTCATAAATGACTTGGGGAAACTGCTAAAATGCTCTAAGATGCAAGACGTCACTTATTTATCATAAATGACCATGAGGGTCATTATAATCCAACTAGACACTCTAGGTACAACTGAGCAGTACCAAAATAATACCGTATGCTGGCTAAGCAGGTTAATGGTGTTGTGAACCTCAATGCCAACCTTGGTGCTAATACTCTTCCTATTAAATTTTATATCAACACTCTTGACTTAATGGAACACCCTTAATAGAACCATAATTCAAACTACAACATCAACACTCTAGACTAATTGAACGCTCTTAATGGAACCAATGAGTTCAAACCATCATATAAAACTATAATTGGTTAACACTCTTTATCAAAATGTCAATTTGACACTATATAGTCAATTTTACTCTAAGCTTGTAAATAATGCTAAAATCATCATCAAAACTCTCATTTTTCTTCATTAGTCAATTTATACATACTTCATGTTCATACACAAAATCATGTAAAAATCCAAGTAATTATGACACTTCAACCCTCATATCAGGTTTTAGAATAAATCTTGAAACAATCATCAATTCTTACCTCAAAGCCCCTTTCTTTATTCCTTTCTTTCTCTCTTTTACTTTAGTTATGAAAATATGCTAACTCATGAGGAATTTTATAATCGAATAATCATCATAAAACCTTAATAATTATAACTCAAAAACATCAGTTAAATCAGTTCTTCAGGGAGTCATAGTTTATAGAATTAAACAAGAACCCTAAGCATTCTTATACACCTTCAAAACCTTATTTAGAAAAGGATTTTAGGGAACAAGGATGAAATGAGTCCTTTTTTAAAGCCCACGTACCTGATTAGAAGCAATTTGATGGTGAAAAATCAACTATCATGATGATACAATGGAGACTCTTTGTAAAAAACACTAGTTTTTGCCTCTTTTGAGAAGTTTGAAGACAACCCAAGCTTGATTTCATTTAACTAAAATATTAATGAATAAAGTCTATAGGTTATTTATATTATTATGTTTATAATACAAAACTTCACGGGTTTATCCTAAAAGTTCAAAGGAAATACCCAGAATAACCTTCATTAAAAGAATTAGGAAAATTGCTAGAACCACTTCACGGCTCATGAAATGGCACTTCACTGAGTTGTGAAGCCACTAAAAAGGGAATACCACACCAAGAGATAGGACCATGATTCGTGGTCCTCAACTCTATGGCTCGTGGTAGCTTTCCTACAAGGGGAATAATGTTTGCTTGCTTAAAGTTCACAATTTTATAGTAGGGGTCATGGTTTTGAATAGTACAGGTCATGGTTTGGTTTTGTGGTGCCTTTGTAGCAATAAAGAAACTGATGGTCATGCATTAGGACTCCTACCATGAGTCATACTTTGGGAAAAAAAGATTCGTACTCTGCACCAAGATCATTTCATCGCTTGACAATCTTTGGTAAAATTATCATAACTTTCTAATCCAAACTCCAAAGGACATGCAATTTATTTATTTAAAAACTAGAATCAAAGTCCTTTCGGTGTATAGGTCATGAGTAACCTAACTAATTATATATCAAACTATATGGTTATTAAAGTTTAGCTAAGCATGAATAACATGAAGCTAATCTTTTTGAAAGAAGTTATTTATGACCTAAAATCACTTCAACACTCATACAATACTTAGTTTAGGATATTATCACCAAGAAACAAGATTCAAGGTGTTACAGTCTACTCTTAAAACTTGAATTGACATTGAAGTGTCATATCTACTTAACTTTATTCATGATTTTTGAGTATGAACATGAAGCTGTCTAAATTGACTAGTTTCGGCCATCTAAGCCTAATTGAAGAAAAGTAACAATTGTATTTCTTAATTGACAAATGAGGAGAGATACATTAATAAAGAGTATAATTTTACTGAATTTTCCTATTTTTTCTAAATTTAGAGTTGTAGCTCGACAAGTTTGGATTTGATTATATTGATAATTGTAGCTAGACGAGTACAGATTTCGCTACTTTGGTTCATTCGAGAATGTTCACTAGTTGAGATGAGTTAAAGAAGTTGAAAAAAAAAATATAATTATTTTATGGGAGGAGTATTAGCACTCATAGTGTGGGACGAGTCCCACATACCTGAAACATATGTAGCCTAATGTAGGGATACACATTTTTATTTAATTGGCCTAATAAGTGTGTCTTTGTCGACTACTTGGATCCAATAGGCGAAGACCAATTTGTACCCTTTTTCAATGCATGGAGGCCTCTCTACATGTATTAATATGTAGACTTCTTCTCTATGGCTTTGGGGTGTGTCGGCTATAGAAACTTCAAAAGAGAAGCTAAAATTGAATGTTTAAACAAAAGTGAAAGCTTGTTTTTAACTAAGTCTTTATATTTTGTTAAAATTTAATGAGTTAAAATATTTTAAATAATTTTTATATGAGCTATTTGACTATTTTCATTATTAATTTTAAACTACTTAGTTGAGTTAGAGATGAAGTTGAGATTTACTATTCATGAATTGCATAACATTTATCATCATACTTTATAGCCTGTTTTATACCTTCTCACATAGTCAGTACATATTTTATGTGGTAATTCTACTCTTGCTTTATGTGTTAACCCCCATGCATATTTTCCAACCGCCTAAATTCTCAAGGTTGATATTACTTGGATTCTTAGAAGATTATAAGAGTGGTGAGTTATCACTTAATTTGAGGGCCTAGATATGGTGTTGGTTTCATTTATTTAGCTAGAGTTTAGAATTTATCTTTATTTATTTATTGTTTCATTCATTAGAAACTAGCTAATAAACTTTTTTACTAGTAGTCCATTATTTAAGGAGAAGAGGCTTTTAGAAAGAGATGTATAGTTTTTAGACTTGAGTTTATCTATTCCTTTTTAAGGAGACTATTTATTGATTATTTTGAGGTGCCCACTACACTTATGATATTATTGATATTTCTTCCACTAAGCGATATGAATAGAGCTATGCATGATCCAAATGGTTCGTTCGAGGCTTCTAGGGAAACTTAATGGTTATGGATGTCGGTCCCTCCCATGAGGTGAGTTTGGGTCTTGAAAAGCTTGGTATTAGAGCACTAGGTTTATAGAGTCCTAGGATAGGTCTGAAAGACGACATTAAGCGAAATCTCTTTTGTAGGTTTGATTGGAAAACATATATTATTGGGAGGATACAGAATGTTTAGTAAAAGTTCCCTTTTGTTTATGTCTATTTAGTGCTTTAGAGTTTAACTGCAAGATATTTCCTCTTTATTACTTGTGCTTTATGAATTTAAGATCATTCCTCCATGACAATCAACTTGCTAAGCCAGAAACCGAAACCATTAGAATTTTCTCCACTACTCTAGAGCTACAATAAACATCTACATACATTACCACCATAGATTTATGCAACATCATCCACACGATGGCTTAGAGAGTGATGGCATAGGCTCAATAACTAGTTCAAGTTCCTGTGGTTCAGCTAGAGTCTCTTTATGCTAGATTAGTAAGGGTGAGGGAGTTCCTAAAGCTTAGTCCTCCAGCTATCCATGGTTTGAGGACTGCGGATGATTTGGAGAACTTCATTGAGTAGATTTGTAACATGATAAGAGTTCTTAATGTTGAAAGGTTTGACTTGGTAGATTATCATGTTAATGATTTTTCCAACTTTTGGTGTGATCTTTGGAGAAAGAATAAGGGATTTGATGTCATTCCTCCATCTTAGGATGAGTTTGAGACAACATTTATGGGTAGATTATCTTTGAGAAAGAGAGGTAGGAGATGGTTAGTGAGTTTCTGAATTTAGAGCAGGATCCTTATCGACGACTGAGTGCATCATGAAGTTCACTAAGTTATCGAGGTATGCACTAGAGATAATTGCTGATATGTATACTAGGATAAATGTGTTTGTGTCTGGTCTTTGGTAGAATAATGGTGCATCCTGAGCATATAGTGAATGGTAAGGCTAAGTATAGAGAGAGCAAGCAGAGTAAGAGGGCTAAGATTAGACATTCCGGAGCTAGTCAGCCTAAGTTGGATGGGTTTAGACTGAAGAAAGTTCTAGGGGATCAAACCCTTCATCATTTAGACCTCTAAAGAATCAAGAGAGCAAGCTAGCTCAACTGAGTGGTGCTCATATGCTTGGAAAGTGTGGTAGGAACCAATCAGGTTTGTGTAGAGTTGGATCCAATGGATATTTTAGGTGTGGTCAAGTTAGTCACAGTGTCTGTGATTGTCCACCGAAGAATTGAAATTCTTGGAGGTTTCAGTGACAAAGGTAGAGAGATTGTCCTTAGTTCGACAAGGTAGTACCAGACCACAAACTACTACTCCAGCAACAACTTTAACAGTATGCCAGCCTCAACAGGGTTTTACTATTCCTATTTGTGGAGATCAATGCCAAAAGTATTTGTATACTTTAGGTTCTCGTCAGGAAAAGTAGTCAAAATATGTGGTGAAAGGTACGTTGAAAGCTTCTTAGGTGGATGTACATGCATTGTTAGACCCTAGAGCTACTCATTCTTTTTTGTCCATATATTTTTCTAGATATTATTGTGTAGATCCTAATGTTTTATCTAAGTCTTGCTATTTTTACACTTGTTGGAATGATCCTATTATAGGTGAGAGAGTCTACTGTAGTTGTTCGATTTCTATTATGGGGACGGTTGTTCCTGTTGATTTTCATAAGTTAGAAATGATAGATTTCTATGTCATTTTAGGCATGAATTGGCTCTATTCATGTCATGATGTTGTTGATTGTAGGACTAGAGTTGTTCTTTTGTAGATTCCTGATAGACATGTCCTTATGTGGTAGGGTAGTAAAGTTGTTCCTAGGGGTAGGTTCATTTACTATCTGAAGGATAGAAAGATGATTGCTAAGGGGGTGTCTTTATTATTTGGTTTGAGTATAAGACTTTGAGTATGAGGCTCCAAATATCCAGTGTGTCCTTGTAGTCTAAGATTTTCTTGATGTGTTTCCTGAGGATTTACCTGGTGTCCCTCCGAATAGAGAGATAGACTTTGGTATAGATATTTTTCTAGACACTTAGCATATTTAGATTCCTCCATAGAGGATGGCACCAATTGAAATTAGAGAGTTAAAAGACCGATTAGCCAATCTTTTAGACAGGGGATTTATCCATCTGGATATGTCTTTTTAGTTTGATTCTATCTTGTTCGTGCGTAATAAAGATGGTTCCTTACACATGCACATTGATTTTCAGTTGAACAAAGTCACAATCAAGAATAAGTATAGCATTATGAGGATTGATGACCTATTCAATCAGCTGCAAGGTGCTAGCCACTTTTCTAAGATTGATCTTTGTTTCGTCTACCATCAACATAAGGTCAGAGAGGAATATATTCCAAAGATAGGTTTTCATACTTGTTATGTACATTTTGAGTTCATGTTATGTCTTTTGGTTTGACTAATTCTCCTGCAACTTTTCTGGATCTCATGAATAGGGTTTTCAAGCCCTACTGGGACCTATTTATGATTGTCTTCATTTATGATATTCTACTTTATTCCATATCAGAGTAGGAGCATACATGCCATCAATGAGTTTTTCTTCATACCCTTAGAGAGAGTCTGCTTTATGCTTAGTTTTCTAATTATTAGTTTTGGCTTCATTCAGTACCCTTCCTTGGTCGTATCATTTCTAGTAAGGGTATTCAGGTAGATTCCCAAAAGATTAATTTTTCCAGAATTGGCCGAGAACTACCTCTCTATTAGATATCTGTAGTTTTATGGGTATAGATGGGTATTATTATATATTTTTTCAAGTCTTTTTTTCCTTAGTAGCTTTTTTCACCCGTTTGACTCAGAAGAAGGTGAAGTTTGAGTGGTCTGATGCTTGTGAGAAAAGTTTCAAGGACTGAAGGCTAGGTTGACATCTGTTAAGGTGATGACTTTGCCTAAGGTTTATGAGAGTATTTTTGTGTATTGTGATGCTTCAAGGGTTGGTCTTGGTTGAGTTTTGATGAAACATGGTAACGTTGTAGCGTATGCTTCTAAAGAACTGAAATCTCATAAGAAGAATTACCCTACCCATGATCTTGAGCTACTAACATTAGGTTCTTTAGGGTTGTGGAGAAATTACTTGTATAGAGTGCATGTAGATGTCTTTATTGCTCATAAGAGCTTGCAACCTGTGTTTGAGAAGAAGGATCAGAATCTTTTTCAAAGAATGTTTGTAGGGTTATTGAAAGATTATGACATGACTGTGATATATCCAGGCAAGGGAAATATAGTGGATCATTCCCTAAGTAGGTTGTCTTTGAGGATTTTGTCTCATATTGATGGGAATAAGAGAAATTTAGATAGAGCGATGCATAGGCTTGCATACCTTGGTGTTAGATTCATTAGTCCATATGATGGTATTATGCTTTTTCAGCATGCGTCTGAGTCATATCTTGGTGTTGAGGTAAAAGAGAAACAAGATAGTGATCCAATTTTAGTTAAGATGAAATAAGCATTCCATAAGTATAAGGTTCAGGTTTTCTCCAAAGGGGGATATAGTATTTTTAGTTATCAAAATCACTAGTGTGTTCCAGTAGTTGATGGTTTAAGTGAGAGGATTATGTGAGAGTCTCATTGTTCCAGGTATTATGTTCATACTGGAGTATAAAGATTTATAGAGATCTGAGAGATGTGTATTAGTGAAAAGGTTTGTGGCTAAGTTTTCTAATTGTTAGAAAGTGAAGGTACATCAGGTGAGATGAACCATTTTAAGATTTTGACATGAAAGTGGGAGGTGATTATGCATTTTGTCACCGGTTTACCATTAGTCCATAGATATGATTCCATATGGGTTATAGTATACTGAATGACTAAGTCTTCTCACTTCTTACCAGTTCCCACTAGTTATTCAGTAGAGCAGTATGGTAGATTCTACTTGAGAGATATTATTCATAAGCATGGCATTTCTCTATCAATTATATCAAATCTTGATCCGCAGTTTATATCTTAGTTTTGGATATAGTTCTAGAGGGGTGTTGGTACCCTAGTTCATTTGAGTATGGCTTTTCATCCACTTATAGATGGCCAGACTTACAGAACTATTCAGACTTTGGAGGATATTATGAGGTTGTGTGTAATAGATTTCAAAGGTCAGTGGGTTGAGGACATGGATTTGATTAAGTTTGCATACAATAGCTATCACCTGAGTGTTCTGATGGCTCCATTTGAGGCACTATATGGGAGGTGGTGTATGTCTTCAATGTGTTTGTTCGAGGTTGGTAAGGCAAATATTATAGGTCATGATTTTGTTCTTGATGCAAAGAAGAAATTCTATTCTATCCAAGAGAGATTGGTGGCATCCCCAAGTAGGTAAAAGTCTTATGTAGATATTAAAAGAAGAGAGTTAGAGTTCGATATAGATGATTAGTATTTCTGAAAGTGTCTCCTATAAAGGGAGTCATGAGATTTTCTAGAAAGGGTGAGTTAAAGACTGAGGTGTATTGGTCCTTATCATAATGTGAGGAGGGTAGGCAATGTTCCTTATTAGCTTGATCTTCCAGAAGAGTTAATGGTGGTTCACCCTATGTTTCATGTCTAATTATTAAGGAAATGCATGAGCGATCCGTGTTTGATACTGTCAGTCAAATATATAAAAATTTATGATAGTTTGAACTATGAGGAGATCTATGTTTATATTCTTATAGACAAGCTTGTTGACCGAGGAACAAAGAGATACCATTAGATAAGGTTCTCTGGAGGAACCAAGAAGTTAGGGGAGCTACTTGGGAGGCAAAGGATGCTATGATGAGCAAATATCCATATTTTTTTCTTATAGTTCCACCCCTTCTTGAGGTAATTTAGTTCATGTGCATGTAGCATGTAGTATTGCATGAGTCCATTGAGTGTATTCATAGAAGAAATGAATAGAGTATTGATGTTGAGTTGAGGTATTAGTACATGAGTCCTTATTTGTGCATTTATGTACTACTTGAGTTTTTCACATTGAGGTCAGTTATTGCATAATTTCATGGTTGATAGTTGAGTTAAGGTATAATTAAAGTTGATGTGTTGAGTTGTTTTCATTCTTACTATCCTTTTGTAGTCTATGTTGCTAAGCCAAGTCTTTCATTCAAAGATGAATGATCCCAAGGGGGAGATAATGTAATACCTGAAATTTTATCTATAATGTGAATTGTTCTATGTTCGTGGTTACATTTGATTCTTATGAGTTTCCACTTGATTTTAGGTGAACAAATCGTAAACAAAGTGTGGGATAAGTTCTTGAAGTTATTAAAGGTCATAAACAATTTGTAACACATAGTTGAGCTCAAGGCCTTTCTAATTGGCTTAGCTTTTATGTTACTTCATGCATCTGTCAACTTTAAACGACCATATCTTTTAATCTTTAAAAAGCTAGGTGACCTATGATCTATCGATAGAAAGGTACTTGAGTCCAATTTCCAACTCAACAAACCGTGTGTCAGGTCGATTCCGAGTAAATTGTTATATTTTTCCATTGCATGCTTGAAAATTTATTTTTGAAGTGGAGGGAGTTGTTGTGAAAAGAGTAGATTCAACATTACTTATTTGTGCTAACCAAAGCCATGATCTTTAATGTCGATTTGAGGACAATGTATAATTGAATGGGTAATGTCCCCATGGTATGTTTGATTTCATTTGCTTGAGGACAAGAAAATGTTTAAGTTGGGGTGTTTGATGTGTGGTGAACTACACTTTATTTACATCTATTCGGTTAGGAAATTAAATTTCTTAGCATAAAAATTAGTGTCACTTAATGGGATAAATTGGTGTTTTGCAGATATTATGCAGTGAAAATGAAAAACAAATGCATAATGAGAAATTAGGGCTGAAAACCGGAAAAAAGAGGCTACTCGACACTGGCAGCAAAATAGTCTCCGTGATCACGTAGGAAGGAGATGCGATCATGTAGATGATGAAGTCAGCAGTCAAATACTCATCGTGATCACAATGATAATGAATGTGATTGTGATCTACCACTAGATAGATATATACGATCGTGAGGGTTATGGTACGCGATCGAGATGAGATGAAATGCAATACCACACAATCATGGAAGGATATGATGTAATTGTGTTGTACGTTAGTGCCAGCCGAATGGACAGTTCTAGAATTACATTTAACTAATCCAATTCTACATATAAACCTGAGAAGGTTGTCTGTAAGGAAATATTTGGAAAATATTTGGCAGCCTTTGAGTAAAAACATATCAAAGGGAGAGCTTGCAACCAACCATATACACCTCGGGTTAGATATTTGGAGCTCTGTATTGCAATAATATTTACCCATCTTTTCTTCCCTATCTTTTATTGTTTATGCTCAGTGAGTCTTTTATTCTTGTTTAAATCTTATAGTCATAACTGGTGGAATATTTAGATTTGAATTTGTCTTTTTAATATTATCATATGCTTTGATTTTAAATATTATATAATTAATTCGCTGAATGCTTTGGTTCTTGCATCTTCATGAGTGTATGTAAACATAATATCTACGTAATGAATGATTTTTAGTGATCACAAATACTAGAAATTTCCTAGGTTTAACTAGCACTAACCCTATAGTTGAAACTAGGAGTTGAGATTAAGGTAAGAAATTAGGGGCGTTAACCCCCGTCTAATGGTTTCTGTTGTAGCAAGAGTAATCGTCTTGAGTTATCTTGATAATGACACACACTCTTTCACAGCCCTAACCATCTTGTAAAAGAGATTTATCTAGGAATTAAAGGGTGAAAAACACTTAGATAAATACGGTTGGTTTTATATGTAACTCTGGACATAGGAAGAATTGTAAGACCATAAATGTTTATATTCTGTTAACTACCATGGATTGTTGATGATATAAATTTACCTAGTTTTGTTACTTGCTATTTTTGCATTGTGAAGTCATTAATCAAAACATGTACATAATTTATATTTGATACCTTTTATCCTATCCTTACACCCTGGTACCTTTTTCTATCCATTCAAGCCATAGTTGTTGCACTTAATTTCCCGTTCTTACTCGATTGCCTAGCATATTGTTCCCTGTGGGATCAACCCTAACTCTTTGTTGGGTAAATATATTTGACAATATTTGTGTACACTTTTAGATAGCTTTTGGAGTGTAATTTTGAGTATCATTACAACCCTAATGAAGTTTCACCCATGGCTCCCACAACCCTAGAGTTGAGGGTTTAGCCACTCATTGATATTAACATACAACAATAAAATGATAGAACAGTAAATATCATACCACTGAAATAAACTTCCAATTGATGTAGAATAATGATCAATGAACTCCACACTTGTGTTTTTAGAGAGAATATATGTATGAAAATCCTTAGGTCAAGAGTCCTGATAATAATAATAATAATATGATTCTCTTCAAAGTACCCTAATTCTGGTATTTCTAAAGCATGGGTCTAATTGCAATATCAAAAACTTTAATTAGGTCATTGGTCAACATTGGATGGAACACTGGACGAACTTTTATTCAGGCAAAATAACTTTGGGCGAACTGCCTTGTGTCAGATAAAATATCTCATGGGACGTTTGGTCTTTTGACCTATCCAGTGCCATATTTGTTCATTGATGGATTCAGATGACCCGTCTGTTAGTGGGAGAATTTCCCAATCCACCTCCTGACTTGGCATTCTTATCCAGTGCCTTTCCTTTTGGGTGATGGGCTTTGACAAGTCGTCTGCTAACAAGCGAAACGTCCAAGAATCCTGTAAAACTTTCCCTTTATTTGTACAATTTCTCCAAACTTCCTCATATCTTCTTAACCCTACAAATACGCATAAAACGTATTAAAACACATTATTTTTACTCAAGAACATTCTTTATTTCCCAAGGTTTAAGTACAATATGTAACGTAAAATACCATCACATCAGAAAGGCACCCTCAGGACTCCCTCACTCCTATAAGAAGATGTATGAGCCGTATGAGCCCTATACAGTGGCCCATGGGGTGGGTCCTCCCAAGTTCTTTAGCAATTTCAATAAGGGGAGTTTTGGTCAATTAACCTCCATCCTAGTCTAGTAATACATCATTTTAGATGCTCCCAGGAGTAATATATACCCACACTTAGCCAAAATTCTCACTTTTATGCTCTTATCCCTCAAACACAAATATAATTCCTCAAGCTCTCTCACTTTTTTTGCTCTTATCCTCAGATACACACAAAATTCTTTCAAGCTCTCAATAGGTTCTCCCAAGAATACAAGAAACCATCAATATTTCTCCTTCAATTCTCACTAGAGTTTCAGACATGATATATGGGTATTCTATGAGATATTTCTTTTTCTCTTATACCAAAAAATTCATTTTTCAAGATATATTCCATGAGTTAAATTTCTTACCCATATCATACACATGTTTTAAATTTAGTCTTATAAAATATTTTCATGATCATAAACATGTTTTACAAGCCTTATCATGATTTTACCTTGTTACACCATAGTATATAAATTATCCTCATATCTAAGCATGATTTTAGTTTTTGATTTAATTTATCATAAATAATGTGCCTTTTGATATGGATCCAGTTTGTTGGTTACATCCCTTCATGGCTAAATAATAACTTTCAGCTATATCCAGTTTTAAGCATGATTTACCTATCTTATTATGTATTTCAAGTATTTTCTAAAACTATGCATAAAAGATTAGTTTTAAGCATATGAAAACACCTCTAAGTATGTTTTGATTTCATGATCACAAATATTGATAAATACTAGTTTTTAAGCTTAAATTAAGCATATTCAGTATTTTAGGATCAAATTGATTACAAACTTAGATTAGTGCAGTATAACTAGTGTTGAGTCCAAACTCACACACAAGTGTATGCTATCGTACAAGTAATATAGTGGCTCTTTCGAGCCGGATATCATACCCACAGGGACTTGTAATTAATTGACTCACTTGGTTAAGTTATAACAGGATTTAGGTCTTTGTCTTGATTAAGAGTG
>JBDJHY010183193.1:0-12037 GCA_039654485.1 Withania somnifera
GCTTCGGCTACGGACTACAGGGTTTGGTTCTCCTACTGGTGGTATAGTAGGTGCCATCATAATTCCGAGAAATCGGGTCGTGACATGTATAAGGGGATGTAGTGGTGTACGAAGATTCTCCTTTGGATAGTTCTTGCCATGTGTATGTCCCAGTGAGTGTGCTTGTGGGTACTTGATTTACTTTTCTAGTACCCCATTGCATTGCAAGTAGAACCCAACCAGCCCCCCATAATACCAGAGGGTACACACCATCAAACAAAATCAACCAATACCTAGACGAACCACCATAAGACTGGTAGGTACATCCAATCATAAAAGAAAGCCAACGTGACTTCCCCCGTAGGCCTAAGGGGTATAGCCAGGTACATATTATATACACTAATAAATTCTCTTCTTTTGAAAATTGCCCCTCGATTTTAAATTATTATTATTATTCGAAACTACTTACATTTACCATGTGTTGAAAAATATTGGGAATCAAAATTTTATAAGACACCCACTTTGCTAAATCAATTTTATAATTATTTTTCATTAATTAAGTGCGGACTATGTCATTTTTAAAATATTGAAAAACGTACATAGTCAAAAATATAATTGAGTATAGCTACATCTGCATATTTATTTCAGATTTATATTTATAAAGAAACATAACTACAGCTTAACCAACAATATACAAGAAATATGAAAAGAAAAAAAGAAATACAAATACATAATAGATAGAGGAGGGTTCGAGGAAAAGGATCTGGATCGGCCATGGGCCCAAATAAAGTCTTCGCTTTCTTTCTCTCAAATATTCATTCGTTTTGAGCTTGCCTGAGGCTTGACTCGGCCTGGGATTTCATCCATTATGTAAAGGAAGAGAAGAGTCTAGGGATTGACTCGGATAAAGTAGATTTGTGCACAAAAACAAAAGAATTTGCATCTATCAGATGTTGGATAATTAATACATATAATCACAAAGATATCTATTGAGACGGAAAACTATTATTTATTTATACTCTATGCTCAAATCAATTTTTATCCAAATTGATTATTAAAAATTGATAATCAAACTACAGTCATAATCGTGTGCTTAATCTAATCCAAAAGACATATTCTGAAATTACAACAAAGTTAACCGAAATTAGGATCATTCATATACTACTAAACCTTGGCAACTGGGAAAAGATTGCAACCAATGAAAAAGAGATATAGACTTTGTAATTTTGACGCAATACGTTGAGAGAAGGATTTGAGTTATCAAGGTCTTTAAATCTCTTTAATCCTTTACAAAATTTTGCCAAAACACAATTTATAAGGTAGTTTAAATAATGGCCATAATTAAACAGCTTAGGGAAAAGTTAACCTCAGGATAGCATTCATGAATCATAGATGGTGTTTGACAAACCAAGAAGACTCATAGGAAGAAGATGATCCATTTTAGAAACTGAAACATTTATTTGATAGACTATAACTCACAGTAGATAAGCACCATTTATATCAGAGGTCCAAACAGACAAACCAGATGATTCAATTTGAAGGAAAGGAGCACAAAAACAAGGAAGAACAAACTTAAAACAAGGTTCACATCAAATATATATGCTCATTCAAGACCCTTTTTAACTTCACACGAAGAAGACAAAGTCAATAGGAGAAGGCACTACATTAGATGGTAAATACCTTGAGTAGAACCGTCAGGAATATTAAGATGATCAAATTAGGGCCCTTGAGTTTACCAAGACTCTCACTTGAGCTCAGGATATCTTTTCATAAATATACAAAAAGGCAAGATACATACAAAGAACTCAAAGAATTTACTGATTCAGCTCCACATCATTCAACCAGGGAAACAAATCAGACCAGGAAAGTAAATTAAAGTTAAAGGATTATCAAAGAACTTCTATGATCACAATTCAGGTAATAATTTTGGAAAGACAGGGAGCTGATTCAATTCACGGTAAACTAGTAATCATACACAGCCACATAAGAAGGACTTTGAGAAAGAAAATACCCATTGATGACATATTTATATTTTTTATAAAAACAGGAGGTAGGATAGTGATGATTTATGTAAAAACATTCGTCACTTGCCCTTAAAATATTCATCGAAAACACCTCCTATTTCTCCTCATATTTATTCACACATCAACAACTCGATAGAACAACGGACGTTCTTAATCAGATATGAGAATAGCATAAAAATAGTCTATCACTATTTCAAAATCCTTTCTTGGTGGTCAACTAGTGAATAGCCCCCAAAGCCTTATAAGTGGCATTCAATTGGAATTACAAGTCATGTAGACCCTTGATCTTAATGGTACATTCAGACCAAACGAAATCATTCAATTTTCAATCAACATACACCCACAACGATTAATATTGAGTTGATTTCATACTACTAATATATAACTCTTAACAACATCATTGTAAGCTAAGGTAATTGACACATCTGTATACATGTCATCACATTAAATTAGGTTACATGCATGAATTTTACCAGCCCAGTGCAAGGGAATGAGCATGATCCAGTTTTATAAATAATGCTTCAAGAACTTCTATTTCAGTTGGACTGATTCTATTTTAGGCACAATCTAAGAAAATTGTATGCAATATTCAATAAGTTTCGGCCAATGCTATATCCACCAAATATGCAAGGGTCAATTTCTCTTAGATAATACATTTCTCAAACTTGGAGAATGATGGAAGTAATTAGTGCAATGCACACCGTTTGCTTCCTCAAACAATCATAAATACTCAAATTATACTTAATGCTGCAAATAGACGTCTACAGGCTCATTCTAGGAAACTAGAACAAAATAACATCAACAGGCTCTCAGATAATATACCAAATTTTAGAACAATAAATACACTAGCAATTGGAGATTCATCCTCTAGGGAACTTAGGAACTTACTTAAAGCTAAGAAGGTATTTTATCATGACTAACTCAATACCATTTAGTCATGCTTTATTCACTCAACATTTCTACCATTTTCATTTCCTAATATATGTTTCTACCATTTACACCTTGGCAAGAAGAAGCTTCACATGTAATCACAATTTATACACCAACTAGTCTTCCACAAGAAAAAGGCAATCATAATTTATCACAACAAACACTTTTAAAAGGGATACCTACAACCCACCTGTAGGCAAGCCTAACCCTACAGCCTGGAGCGAACAAGCAATGAGCCATAATTTATCTCACCTACTGATAATAAGTAAAGAACAATAGAAATTAAGCAACAATGACATATATAAACATAAACCTAGTCCCAAACTTGATGTCAATGGCATATGAGCTCCAATATGAGAGTATCCCAAAGGAATATATAAAACATATACAAGCTCCTACAAAAGTATTACTATGGCATGTCCAACTAAGGACAAAATAGAGAAGGAAACATCAAGAAGAAGACACGATCAACCTGTACCCCAGAAGCTCACTGTAGTCTCTGAGTATTAGCAATTCTAGTTTGCACGGTCACTCCATTTCTTATGACTTGTACTTGTATCTGCACCACAAAAAAGTATGCACCACAAAAAAGTACAAAAGTGCAGTATAAGTACCACAAACACAAGATACCAGTGGCATCATAGGTCGACTGGGATAAAATAAAATACAAGTAAAGTAAAGGAGAGAAAAGTAAAACAGGTCAATAAAAGTAAGAAACAACAGTAAAACTAACTACAGAGCTAGAACCAACGTCAGGTACTAATATCTAACTAATTACAACAAAGGAATGGTATAAATTCCAAGTGAGTAAGTTTAGGTAGTTATGTATCGTAGGATATCCACCTAACAAATAACAGCAAGAACCTGAGACACGAAAAGTGTACTTGAACTCCAGTTGAGAATGAATAGTAACCACAATAATGGATAATGGGTACATGTAACTAAGAAAGCACAAACATAAGTACAGAGAAGATATAACCCAAAAAGCTTCCCATAAGACCACGGTTACAACCAGAAAAGAAAATATACAAAACCTATCTAACACCCCATCCCGTCGGTAGGAACAACCAAGACATACAAGGACCTAGCATCACTTCATGACTAAGGATACAAACAATGCATAAAGATTAATGCAAAGGGGTAAGATAAATGAATTACAATGGATCTCAGATAGGTTCGGGAGGTCCCAAACCCAAATCAAAACTTTTGCCATAGTCCAGGAGGTACCACCTACGTAGCGTAGCTTATTAGTTAACACGGGAGGTACTACCTCCATACTACGTCTCCAGTCTAACCCGAGAAGCCCCGCCTCTGAATCATATCTCTCGTCTTAACACGGGAGGTCTCACCTCCAAATCACAGTCACGATTGTACATATAGATAAGAAAACCCTCAATATGTGTCTCACTTATGAAAATATCTCTATAGAGTATCTGGGTTGTTGAGGTTTAGTCATGAAAAACTCCCTCAATTTACTTTTGGTTTACAAAACCTTATGTTTGGTGCTATTAGGTTATTACCATCATAAACCAGCACCAGGTCAAATGACTACAACATAAGCTGACAACACAATGCATGCCCATGGAACAATACAACACAGATAAAATACCCTTGGTATAATCTAGAATCAACCAAAGGTCACCAACGAAGTGCAACTCTTACAAATGTCATATAATATCTCAGCACGGTCTCTAAGATGCCAAGGATGCTCTTAACAAGGCTGGGAAATCAATACACAACACAAGACCTACAATGTCTCTCCATGAGACCCCCTAAATAGGTAGGAACATGAAAACATCATCAAACGAGGGTAACAAGACTATGAACCATCCCAAATAACTGGCAACACCATACAAACGTTACAAATACCAATCTAAAAGAAAGGTAAGCCTAGCATACCTGGATGCCATTAGAAACTCTCATAACGTGCACAGATATTAAAATCATAGTACTAAGACTAAAATATCTTGAAAATAGAAAAAACACTTTATGGGTAAAAATATAAAGAATAAGATATAGATTTCCAAGTGCAATTTGGGTCACAATGGGCCAAAAATGGACCCATGGGCCCCATAGAGCAAAGAATAGAACTAAAAATATTGGAAGGTAGGCCTCCGATCAAGTGCACTTGGTTCAAATTTGAGCTCAAAAGAGCCCTAAACGGGTCTCTAAACGTCCATGAAAAGTCTGTAATCTCTTTAGACAATTGAAGAATTTACTTCGTGAAATTACACGAGAAAAAACACCTGAAATGAAGGGAAAGTCTCACATACAAACACTACTCCAACCTCAACCAACAATAATCCATCTATAGACCAAGAGATAACATCCCCAATTAAATCAAAAAATAATCCACCATTAAATCTTCTCACATCAAAGTCCAAGGAAGGAGAAAAAGGCGAAAAACTCACCTAAGACAAAGGATTAGCACGAGGATACGCTCCTCCAGCTCACACTACTATCAATACATTAAAAGAGAAACAATTTTAGGTAAGGTTAAAAGTTGAAAGAGGGAAGTATATACATACTTGTCTAAAAAATTAAGGAAATAACAATATATAGGCCTAGGTGCACCCCTACACGATCTCACCCAAATCCCATACAACAAACTAGCACAATTGCGGTGCTTCCAGCGTGATTGTGATAATGCCCAGTTCGACTATGGAGGCCCTCTCTAATGCAATTGATACAAAATAAAAATAAAAATTTGCCTCAGTTGTCCTTAGTGCGCGATCGTGCAAGTTTGCTGATTTTTTGAAGATTTCTGCAATAGCTAAGAAGAGAAAACGAGGGCCTATATTGGGATCAGAGTAAAGAAGGCAAACTAAATATGTAATTTTTATGGAAAAGATAATCCAGACTCAATGGAATCGGCGAAATGACCAACCGAGGTCATTTAAGGTAAAAGGATCCCTATAGCATGCTTAAAGAAAAAGATGCCAAAATCAAACAACTCACACGGACATCCAAAATGAGTTTGGACACCTCAAGAAGCATACCAAAACCCTACCATCCCAAATTCAACGTTCTAAAGCTTATGGAAGCATCAAAATTCTGATCTGGTGCTCCAATCAGCGGAAACCATCCATGGCTCACAACTGAACTCTGTTGAACTGAGTTTTCCTAAAATCAGTTCAAATTCAAAAAGAAAACCCCAGTACTTTAAATAATCATACTACTCTGCTACTATTGAAAGCCTAGCTTATTCTATACGGAAGAAGTGATCCAATATCTTCCTCTATCAAGTAGATTAAACAGGTGAAAACTCAAATCATTAAGCCTTTATAGATCCATATGATATGGAGTAATCCAAATGGGCATGGTGCAACTCAACCTCAATAGAAAAATTAATATCTTGCTTGAGTCGAAGGCTAGATAAATTTGAGGGAAACACATCAAAAATAAGTCTTCAAATAGCCATGAAAAGTTTTTCTCTTTAAAGAAAATCAAATAGGTTACTTTGAAAAAGTATACGGGAAAAGGCACTTGAAATGAAGGAAAATGCTCACACAAACACTATTATGAGCTCAGTAAACAATAATCATCTAGGACCAAGAGATAACACCCCTAATTAGCTCAGAAAAGAATCAATCGTTAAAGATTCCAATATCAATGTCCAAAGAAGGACAATAAGGATAAAACATCACCTAGGACGAAGGATTTATCACGAGGATACGCTCCTCTAACTCATACTAGCTATCACCATACTTAAAGAGCAATAATTTTTGCTAATATTTAGAATTAAATAAAGGAAATATATGAAAAATTGAAGGAAACAAAAAATATATAGGCTTGGGCACACCCCAACGCGATACCAGTGCCCCTGTATGATTGCACCCTAGGCCTACAACCTAAACCAACGCACTCACGACACTCCAAGAGAGATCACACCCAATGCCATTAAACCGAACAAAAGTAATGGAATTTTTTTGCGATCATGATCCAAACGCATGATTGTGAAAGTCTGTAGATTTTCTACAGATTTATGAATCAACTAGTAAGTGAAAATGAGATCATAGAATAGGTTAGAAATCTAAACAGGAAAAAAAAAGATATGCAAATTGCATGAAAAGATATTTAGGGTATAATGGAATTGAAAAAAAGACTAACTGAAGTCGATTAAGTGAAAAGGACAACTATCCCAAACTAGGAAAAAAGAAGAAAAAATAAGCCAACTCACACATACCTCCAAAACTAGTCTAGACACCTTGCTAATTGTACAAAAACCCTACTGCCCAAAATAGAAATTACAAGGCTAATGAAAGCGTTAGAATTCTGATCCAGCACTCCAATCACAAAAAATCCATCCCAAGCTCAAAATTGAACTCTAAATGAACTAAATTTCATAAAATTAGCTTATAGCCAAATAGAAAACCTCGGGACTAAATTAATGGTAAAACTAGACCAAGTTCAATTCCCGATCTAGCAGAATCATTAGAATATGATTCCAAGATCGTTTGCTAAAAATTCCCTCTCAAGTTCTACTATTTCAAGGTTAGGACTTCAAAATATGAAAACGGAGATATCAGGAAACAAAACTGCTAAGGAATTACACTAACGGTCCCAGCAAGTCATAAATGACTTAGGGAAGATCACAAAAGGCTTTAACTGCAAAAAAAGTAGGAAATCAAGAAAAGGACCATGTTGGCCATTATAGTAAATAAACAGTTTACTCGATTTTTAACCTAATGGATGATCTAGCATAGGCTCTCATGAACTCATATCCCAATTCAATTGGGTATATACAAAAATAGGTTGATGAGATCTAAGAAAACTTGAATCAACTTGAACAAATAAGAAAAGGCATATGTTTATCATAACATTTGACACTTTTGATAAACTCACATAACACCATGAATTAGTCCAGAGTGACTTATTTTTAAGCCTTACATGAGCTAATAATTCAATTTATAGGATATCCAGTCTGGTCATTCAAAATAACTAAACACATGTATTATCAAAGTAAAGCAGTCAAGTCATATTTCCATCTCATACAGGCAGGAAAAATAAAGAAAAAAAAAAAGTTGTAGGTCTACAGATAAGAAATTACAATCTAAACCCAAATAATACATAGTTGATGAACTAACTTGATGTCAACTGACACATATATAGCCAGAAACCATTAGTTTTGAAACTTAAGCATGATAAAGGTAATAGAACCTCAGTTATAACAAACTAACAAAGAGGAAAATAATCAAATACCACACCAATTCTTAATGTCTCAGATTGATTTTGATACAAACTCTTTATATCATATGACTTGATCACTAAGCCTCAATCCCCTTTACTTTGTTAGTGATCATAGGGTCCTCAACTTAGTGTTTAGTGCATCACATTAGAGAGTTGTATTCTTGTGCTTCCCTCTAGGATAGAAGAAAAGATGAATAATATCTGTCACAAATCCCTATTCATTTTCAAATCCTAAATAGAAAAAGCAATCTACATGTATTCCCTTTAGGTTGAACTTTTGAATGTCTTCCCAGGGTAGTACAGGTCATAAAACTTTCAAAGAAGGAAAAAACATGAATATAATCAAGACTTCCTTACCAACCATAGAAACTAGAATACACAGGTTAAGGTTCAAAGAGTTTAAGATAGGACAAGGCATGATGAGCCATTTTTTTCCTTTCAATTTTAACAACACTTAACCAATAGCTATCTAAAGCTCGGTGACACTTGATATCAAATGAATTTGAATAAGAATGTAGTTTTCAAACACATTTAATTTTTTATAAATAGATCACAAAGATAAGAACTTGTTGGTTTAATTTTAGATATCAATTTATAGGTTAGGTACATCTATTGATTAAACTTCCCTTCTTTCATGGTTGATCTTGAATATAGATAAAAGAATAACTCAATATCACCACTATGGAGTCATTGACAAAAACTATGATTTACCTAAAAAGACCTAGGCTTCTTAGAGAAGGGTTGTCCTATTTTATAAAAAACCACTTTTATGAACCAAATAGTTGAACTACCAAAGGTGAGAACTTTATCAAATTATAAGTATGTGACAACTAAAAGTTAATTCAAAATAGTGTCAGTAAGGGATTAATTAAATTGGGAAGGAAGCAAGACAATCAAATGTTAATAGCATTTACCTATATACTCACACCCCTATTTAGTGTATACACCAATAGGAAAAAAAAAAACAAAATCACACATTTAACCAATGTTAAATAAATAACCACCTATTGTTATCACCTACACCATTATACCAACTTGATTCTATCCTAAGAAAAAAACAACACCATAGGAATATAGCCAATATAACTAGTCATAGAATAACCACATTCTAAGGTCACAAGGAGCTACAACTCAAATAGTACTAATAATACATTATTATCATGGAAAACACACAAGAAGATTACTAAGAAGACACAGACACAGATAGAAGACTTCATATGGCATGTTGTACATATGAACTTGAATTACCCTCATGTATTCATATTGAAACAAACCATCATTCTACTTCACATATTCCTCATCTGAAAGACATACAATGCAAAAATATTAACCAAGACAAACTCCAATGAATACTGAATTAATATTAATCATAAAATAGCATAATATAAATCACATTTGTTCAAAATAAATAAAATTACAACCTAAATAGTCACCCACCATTTATGACAATGTCATGACCCAAAATCTCGGGCCATGATGGTGTCTTCATACCGCTGTAGACAAGCCTAACCCTAGAGCCCAGAGCTACGCACAAAGGGCTATAGACTCTCAGGACAACCAAAACAGTAAAGGAAAAAATAATTAATACATAATAGCAAAAGCCAACAAGGAATCATAAAAAACTCAAATCCCAAAACTTGGTATCAGTGGCATGTCAAGCTACTATATAAGATAAAAAAAGATAAAAATACAAGAATCTCCCCGAACAGGCAATACAATACAAAGCCTGCTATGGACAAAATGAAATAAGCCAAGTTAGGGAAACCACGGTTGGCTCAGACGACAAAGCTCACCGTAATCTCCATAGTCAACTAGATCTACTCCGCACGATCACCGCATTGCTGATAAACCCTACCTCTATCTGTACCATAGAAAAGGTATAGAAGCACAACATGAGTACTAAACAAGGTACCAAGTAGACATCATCAGCCGACTGGGTTAAAGTAAACTGCGAGTAATAAAGTGAGATAGTAAAATAGGTCAATAATAATACAAAAATTGAAAGGAAGCAGTAGACCTAATAATAAAGTGGAAGAATAAGATATTGACTGTGCTAGTATTGAACTACAAGAACTAAACATGATAGATACAGACTACAGAGTTCAAAAGTCAAAACCTATAATGAAGTAAAGAATCATACTTGCACTCCAGCTCAGCCAACCTAACTAACAATGATACCATATACGCAAGAACCAAGAATAAAGATCGAATAGAAGAATACCACAAAAAATAAAATAAAATTAACGCACAAGAACCTACTGATGTCCAATACCACCAAAAAGTACAAACAACAGAGCATAACCTACTTGGCACCCCATTGTGCCAGTAGACAAAAACAACATAGAAAAACTCACCATGACTCCTTCCTTAAGCCCGGTGAGCATATACCATTCCTAGAGAGATATATAGAGGTGCAAGGAGCAAAGTGAAAGAGAATCAATCTTGGGTACCCACCCCCTGTCATTGTTAATAACAACATCGGATACATATCCCCTATCAGTGTCAATAACAACATTAGAAACACACACCCTGTCAGTGTTAATAACATCACCGGACACACACCCCCTATCAGTGTTAATAACATCACCCAACACACACATCCTGTTGGTATCAATAACAAAAAAAGGCCCTAACCCTTTAGTGCTAACACCAGTCCAAATTGTAAAATTCAAGACTACTAATAAAGGAGCAATAGTAAAATAACTAACAATTGACACAAAGTAAAACGAAATTTAGGATTAGCCAAAGGCGATCAGCTAGGAGCTCATCTCACCACACTCGTTACGTAATAGATAAAATAACTTTTAAGGTTAGTGGCCTCCTTATGAAAGCTCAAGACCCTGGTATGCAAGCCTTCACCCTCTATGACCTTTCTCATGCCCCGAAAGCCAACAATGACTATCAAGAGAAAAACGAGAATCAACCTACGTAACCAGCTGACACTGCTGTCCATATCAAAAGAATATTAATATTAACCCAGTCTAAAATACAAAATAAGCCTAGCCTACCTGAATGCTAGAAAAATCTTTGAAGTGCGTACACGGTTGAATTAAAGCTCAAACACGGTCGATATCCCCCAAACTATACAAATCACAAGTCCTAAGGTCAAAATATGTATAAAATACCCATATTATACTAGCAATTGGGGTCGAGAAGTGGGGCTTATATCTCGGGAACACAATTTACACACCGGTATGTAGCCCTCAGCTCAGGGGACTCATTGTCCAAAAGTGAGCTCAAGGGGAGACTGAGAATGTAAGGACAATAAGCTAAAATAAAAGGGTGAAGCCCTATTAAGAAGGCAGGGGCTGCTGGATGGTCTTTACCAAGGTGACCTCACCTAGGTGACCTGGGTGCAAACAATCTTTAGAAGTCTAAAGTAAGAAGAACATGTGAACTTCGCCGAGGTGACCTCGCCACAATAACCTTGGGATGCGGGCGTAACCACGACAAGGTGACTTTATCAAGGCGGCCTCACCAAGGTGAGCTCACCAAGATGACCTCGTCAAGGCGACCTCGGGGCGCTGGCGTGACTTTGCCAATGTTATTTTTCCAAGGCAACCTCACCATGGTGACCTCTCCAAGAAGACCTCATCAAGGAAACCTTGGGGCAGTGATGTAACCTCGCCAAGGTGACCTCACTAAGAAAATCTCGTCATGGTGACCTCAGGGTGATGCGGTAACCTCGGCAAGGCAACCTCGAGGCACTCAGGCAGGCTGTGATCTGCAGTACCCCAGGAGAATACTCCGAGGGTCTCAAACGAGCATCAGGAATCCCAAATTCTAACAAACACAAAATGCATTTTTGGTGGAGAAACAAATCATAAAGAAATAACCAGTTAGAATTAGGAATTGCGCATAACCTAATGGGGAAGTAAGGATAAAATATCTGTAGACCAATTTGGGAAAAGGGT
>JBDJHY010183213.1:3001-21741 GCA_039654485.1 Withania somnifera
GATGATTAGCTAGAACAACAACAGGATATATTTTAAATTTGAAAACTGGTTGATGGGTCCGCCAGGCTTCAAATATAGAGTTCAAGCGTGGTGGAGCTCCTCCCCATTCTTTTGGAAACCAGACTATGTCCTAGTTTGCTAATTGAGGGCTCTTAAATGTAATTGAAGGAGTGGAGCAGGTCAGTGGAAGGAAACCTCGGAATTTAGGAACAGTTTTCTAGGAAAATGGCAAGGTTTGGTGATACTTTGGAAGATAGATCATTGACAGAAGATGAGTCTGATGAAAAGGCAGTTCCGAATCTAGAATTTGAGGAGTTGATCAAGGAGGAGGAAATATCCCAGAGACAGACATCTAGAGCTCTAAGGCTAAAAGAAGGTGATAGAAACACCAAGTTCTTCCACAAAGTGGCTAATACCCAGAGAAGGTTCAACAACATTGATCAACAGGAAATACAAGGGGAAATCACAGCGGAACCTGCTAGAGCAGAAGAGGCTATCATGGAGTTCTTTCAGAATTCATACACTGAGAGTACTCAATGGAGGTCTAACAGTTTCTGTCCTACTGTCCATTATTGAGTATGGAGGAGAAAGCAACTTACAAAGTAACTTTATGCATGTGATAAAAGCCCCAGGGCCAGATGGGTACACTATAGGTTTTTTTATCAAATGCTGGGAAGTCGTGAAACTAGACATTATGGAGGCTTTCCATAATTTTCATGAGCATGGTTACTTTGAGAAGAGCTTTAATGCTACTTTCATCGCTCTTATTCCCAAAAAGGAAGGTGCCAAAGAGCTTAGAGACATCAGGCCTATCAGCTTAATTGGCAGTGTCTGGAAATTGTTCTCAATGTGCTTACAGAAAGATTGGAAGGGGTTATTTCAAATCTGGTTGATGATCAATAGATGGCATTTATCAAGGGTCGACAGGTTACGGATGCATTGTTAGTGGCTAATGAAGCTTTGGATTCCAGGAAGAAAGATAAGAGGCTTGGGATTCTCTGCAAACTGGATACTGAAAAAGCCTATGACCATGTGAATTGGAGGTTCCTTTTCAGCCTACTGGAGAAGATGGGATTTGGGAAGAAATGGCTACACTGGATCAAGTTTTGCATCTCTACAGTTAGTTTCTCTATTCTCATAAATGGTTCCCCAACAGGTTTCTTCAAAGCTCAAAGGGGTATTGGGCAGAGGGACCCACTATCCCCGTTCCTATTTGTGATTTCCATGGAGGGACTCAACAGTGTGATCAAAATAGACAAGGTAAATGAATGGCTAAGGTGTTTTGAAGTTGCCAGGTCTAACTCTGAGAGTCTAGAGGTGTCTCATCTCTCATCTCTCATCTCCAATATGCTGATGACACTCTTATGTTGTGATGCTGATAGGATCAACTAAGACATCTCAGAGTAATTCTAGTACTCTTTGAAGGTCTTTCAGGACTAGACATTAATTGGAGGAAGAGTATGCTATATCCTATAAATGAAGTGATTAATATGGAATTGTTTGCTGCTATACTGGATGGTGAGGTGGGGAGCTTCCTAATATATAATTGGGGATGGCTCTTAGTGCCAAGTCTAAATCTGTAGATATCTGGAATGATGTCATAGAAAGGTGAGAAGGAACTGGCCAGATGGAAGTCACAAAACTTTCCTCTGGGAGGCAAATTGACTCTCATAAACTCTACTCTTGATGCCGTTCCAACATACATGGTGTCCCTATTGCCCCTACTCCTGCAGGGGTCATTAGTAGGTTGGATAGCATCAGGAGAGATTTCTTATGACATGGAAATTTAGAAAGAAAGAAGTTCCACTTGGTCAATTGGAAATCAGCTACTTGTGGAAAGAAGTTGGGTGGTTTGGGAATCAAGAATTTAAAAGCTCACAGCAAAGCCCTCAGAATGACTGTGGGGAAGTGTTATTAAATCCATATATGATCAGGAGGATAGTTGGATAACCGAGGAGGTCACCACTCCTTTTGGGGTTACCCTATGGAATTCTATCAGACTTCTGTGGAATGAACTGCAAGCCCATTCCAAGATACAAGTGGTTAATGGGAACAAAAAAAATTTCTGGAATGATAAATGGCATTAAGTTGGTATTTTAAATTAGCTTTCCCAGATATCCACAGCCTTACTAATCATCAACATAAATCAATGGTAGAGGTGTGGTTAGCTCAGGGTTGGGATATCACGACAAATGAACGACTGGGAAATTCAAAAGTTACTGATTTCTTCCGTACTTCAAACCACTTCTCAGGTCTAAAAACAGGGGAAGATACTCTTAGTTGGCAAGGAAGCAATAAGGGTGCACTAAGGGTTAGTAAAACTTACCACCTATTCAACCAGTCCAATCAATAGATTCTCAACTAGCCATCGAAACAAATTTGGAAAGTCAAAATTCCTTACAAAGTTTCCTGTTTTGTGTGGTTACTATCCTGAGAGGTTGTTTTTTACATTGGACAATCTGATGAAGAGGGGAAAGACTGTGCTCAAGGTGTTTCATGTGTAAGGAGACTGCTGAGACAGTCAATCACCCATTCTTACTCTGCAAAGCCATAGACAGATTACAGAGTCTCATTTTGAACCTTAAAAGCTTAACAAGGGTTATGCCAGGCAAGGTCTCTGAAGTCCTGAGAAGTGGGTCAATAGAAAAAAGTAGGAGTAGATGGAAACTTCTTCCAGCATGCATCTGATGGACAATATGGGAGGAGAGGAATTTCAGGTGCTACGAGGGTGTAGAGAATGATGAGCAGAAGATTAAGCTTAACTTTATCTTACTGCTCTGTTGTTTTGGAGCAATCAGATGGACTCTAATGATGCTATGTTTATTATTGATGTTTCTTGATTCGTTATAGATAAGAGTTAGAAACTTGTTAGGGTCTCAATTGTAAATATGATTACAGTACTACTTGAGTACTGTTTTAGATATAAAATAAAGTTACTTTTCTCAAAACAAAAAAAAAAAGTGATCAAAGATTGCCAGCAGCTGCTCCACATTCCTAGTCTCCATCTTCTTCAACCTCTAGCTGTTGAAAGCATGCACTTTTGTTTTACAGGGTACCCTAGTGCTACAATACGCACATATCATTTTTATATATATTTTTTAATATGAAGATGATGTTTGAGTTATCTTGTGTGCACCTCAACTACGCCTTCAAGTACCTACTACCTCCTACATGTTGGTAACTCTGCCACTAATGCTTTAGGTGATGAGAAGAAATCATCTCACAATTTTTTAACCTTAGTCTTCCATGATTTTCATCCCACTTCTTTGATAGTTAGACCGTGCATTGGGTGGAAAACTGCAATTTACTACAATTCTCCACATCCATCGATGCATCTTTGCGTGTTCTATCTTAAAATCACAATGTACTGCAATTCTCCACATCCACCCATGCATCTTACACATGCCGTACGAACTTTGCACGTAGTGTTTCCTCAAGTTCTTTGCTTGTTAGAATGGTAGCCCACATGGCAACAGTCTTATTAAAAACCATTGTTTTGTCCCATAAAGCCATGAAACTATGTGAAGAAACGGATTATCGCATCACCGGTAAAGCGATGCCCTTCAGAGAAGTATGTGATTCAAGCAAAGTAATCCCAATCAGTGTTGTCAAATCCGCACTTGAGCCCTGAAGTAAAGCTCAAAACGTGTTTTGCGCTTGATTGTCATCATCAATGTTCTAAGACATTTTTTTCTTACCGATGAGCTCTTCTAACGAGGCAAACTAAACCATTGATATTTTACTTTATCGTCATCCTTTTTCAAGTTCTTTCTTCATATATTTTGCATTCATGCTCAGAGTTATTAATCTTGGACTAAACATATACATATACATTTGTATTCTTTCTCCCTTTGTACCTTTTTTGATTGAAGTCCATGCTTTATTGCGCATTGCGCTTAGAGCTTTTTTTGCGCTTTTTGCTTTTGATAACACTAATTCCAATAAGAAGCCATCAGTTTATCAAATCTCAACGTTGAGGAGTTAGATTAATATTTGACATGATCGTTCATGGGATGCTCAAATCAGTTATTTTTAATTGCACTTTGATTACTAGATTATATATGTTTGGTCTTTTTGAATTGTGACTTGTGCTTGTCACTTCAAAGAAGTATGCGTTTCACGTCTATTTTTTCTATTCAAGCCACATGGACCATGTTTATTTTTTGCACTTTTCGTTTATAAAAATACACATGACACGCGATGTAAAGAATGCCACCTTATAGCTTTATACTTGAATATTATTGCCATCTTGGCTTTGCCGTTACACCTCAAGCAGACATCTCATTATGATTCATTGAGAAGTATATTTGTTGTTTGCTACATAGTCTTGCTGCATAACTTCTTTAAGAAACCATCAATGTCATTCCAAGTCAACACTGGATAGGTCTCCTGAAAGGTATATCCTGGGATGCTTTATCTGCCTCACTCTTGGTAGTTTCAGATTCTGTAGCGTTCATATCAACAGCAGCGTGGAGAATAAGTTGGGGAACTCTCCTTGAGAGTCAAAGCTCTGAGCCGTATGTCAAGCCAAAAAGGGCTCATTTGCCATTTTTAGTTGCAAAGACAACAAATCCTGACAACTCCTTCAAATCTTCTTGTCCTATCCTCTCATGTAACCGATATGAGGTGCTCCTTATTCGATAATTGTCTTTGCCTACAGCATCCATATCTTGCAACTATACAAGGATCACATTCTTCCATAGTATCTCCTTTATAGGTTTGGTCAAAAGGTGTTTAGCCAGCAAATATCAGGTCCTCGTACTTCCAAACAGTCGTCATCTTCTCCTATCCATTTTTGGATATTTTCCTGTCACCATTTGTTTCATCCCGTGGTTAGTCCTGCACTAGTTTCTCTTGCTCTTACTAGCATAGTAACTGTGGATGGGATAGGAACAGAGACATGAAATATGCTGATGACCACGTCCTGGCTTTTCATCTCTGAGAATCAGCAGAGGAGACCTTGTAGCCAAAACTTTCCATTCGTTCGTGGTTCTAGCTGCCAAAGGTGGTGCCATCTTCTGCAGTGACTTGTCTAGGGAGATGAAATTACATTTTCCAAAAGCCAAGGGGATTGGAGATTAAGCCTGCATTTGTTAGAGAATATGGCAAATGAAGTTTTTCATTTCCAATTGGACAATCTTTGTCTGACAGGTGGTAGAAGAAGGTGGTGTTTGTTGGTAATCTGTACCTATAAGAGACTATCAGCATGCTTTTGATTAAGCTTGCATGTATCAAAGAGATATGACAGATGAAGTTTTTCATTTCTAGTTTTTTAAACTTCAAAGAAAGTTTTTCATTCCAATTCGACAATCTTTTCCGACATTAAGTCTGCAATAATACCTACAGCTTCTCCCAATTCAACCAGGTCGCCATGTCCTCACTCTCGTATAGGAACACTTGGTTTGTTCCGTTCTTAGGGAAGGATCCACTCCGAGGAAGGCCTTCTTCGCCTTCCACCTAAGCTGCGCAGTTGAAGAAGATGGTCTTTGTGGGTGCCTATAAGACACTGTCAAATGCTTGTGATAAAAATGGACGTATATAGTCGATTCTGGTGATGTTCAAGTGTGCTGTTGCAGTTGAGATGGACCGCTTTGCTGTTATGGCGCAAGCTCTTTCAATGCAATTATTTCCGGTGTGAGGAATGGGTAGTGTGTAGATGAGTAGCATGCATGCCTTGTTTTAGGAAAATACATGGGAACTTGCCCAAGTACAAAAGTTGATGCTATAAAGGTTGTCCAAGTTGCAATCGTCATGTCAAATAAGGCCGTAGCCTGGCATGTGTAGCCACTCTTTGAAATTACATCCAATTATACTATATTCAAAATTTTGCTTTTGGGTTATTTTGAAAAGGAAACAAGCCGTCATATTTCCCCTGAAAAACTATGTATTCACATCTTAGCAATACTAACTGAATTGCATGTTTTTTGTTCTTCTTGCAATATGCCTTAATTATTCTTGTTGCAAAAGAGAGACAATGGTCCTATGTGTGGTTTAGCATGTCTGTGCTGTTGTGGGATACTTGATTGCATTTTACTGTGTTTTTCAGGGAGATGATCCAGCACCGACCGTATACACAAAAAGTTGATGTATATAGTTTTGGTATTGTTCTATGGGAGCTCCTAACAGGGATGCTTCCCTTCCAGAACATGACTGCTGTGCAGGCAGCTTTTGCAGTTGTTAACAAAAGTGTCCGTCCAACCATCCCCAATGATTGTTTGCCTGTCCTAGGTGAAATCATGACTCGCTGCTGGGATGCTAACCCTGTCAATAGACCACCCTTCTCTCATGTGGTCAGAATGCTTGAGGCTGCAGAAACAGAGATCTTGACAACGGTCAGAAAGGCCCGTTTCAGGTGCTGCATCAATCAACCCATGACTACAGATTGATTTGGAAAGAGGAAACTGTGTGTAGGCTGTAAGGGCAAGAGTAAAGGATTTGGGAAGGCTAAATAAAACTGATTCCAAAGTCTGCCATGTGTATCTATGAGGCATAATTTCTTTATTCAGATAGAAAAAAGCGGAGAAATTATGATAAGAACTGCTTTATTTTGTGTTGCATCTTCTTTTGTTTTCCTCTTGTCCTTGAATTTAAGATTATGATTAGTGGCAATAGAAGGTATGTGTATTTATACATGTCCATTATGGTCTACTTTTTATTTTACTTTGATCAAATTTTATCAGGTGCAGAAGATGTTACATGCAGATCCAACCCACCAGCATACCTTGTTATCTCTGATGCTTGATTTAATTTTGCAGAAAATGTGGGGACGTCGGCCATATGTTTGCTTCAGATACGGTAGGTCTTATCTTTCTTCAAAATTTAACAGAAATGATGGAAGTTGACCATAAGAAAGACGTCTGTGGTGAGATAACATTACCAAACATATCCTGCATTCAACATTTTTCTAAATCTCAAGTGATCATAGTATGAGTATTTTGAAGGCGTTTTATGCCTTTTTGGCTTTTCTTTCTTTCAATAACCTAATTAAATACTGGAAGCTCTTAGACATCATGCCTGCGGGTGTGATACAGACGACTATTGTAAGAGGGCTATTATAAAAAGATAGAACAAATGAAAACATAAGATTATTAAATAATAAATAAAGATAAAATAAAAATAATATAAGATAACCACGGAATATCATATTGGTGGTAATATAAAATGAGTCTTTTTATCATTATTTAATTATGGATTAAAATATATCATATCATTTATTTTAACTTACAATTAAAATAAATATGATACTTATATGAATATTTAGAATTTGAAAATTTCGAGTAACACACCGATAAATGAGTTGGTTTCTTCAAATTTTGGCTACAACTCTTTTTTTTTTTCCCGATCTTTGTAGACAAATCGGTCCAATATACATATTTAGTAATATTCTCTTTTAGTTATTCGAACTCCCATCCTTTGCCTTTCTCCAGTGGCACCTTTCCCCCTAGTATTATTGTGGGTGCCAAATGTAATATATATTCCTTTTCTTCTTCAACGTATGTATATAAAGATTTAATCGAGTTGATCGGGTGCCATTTCACTCTCACCGTACCACATAGATCCGTCGCCTTACAATAATGTATCATGAAGTAACAAGCATTCAAACAAAGTATATTAGTGCTAAATTTAAATTTGCAATCTGTTTAAAGATAAATATCCCCTTCCTCTAGAATGTTTGTCATATAGATGATTCAAAATACTTATTATTTTAGATAATTAAAACATAATTAGTTATTTATTTTTATTTTTATTTTTAATTTTAATTATAAATATTTAGAGATAGTAAATGACGTAAAAAAATATTAAATAAAACTTATAATAAATAAAAATAATTAGTCAAATAACCTTCATACCTGATAATTTTCTTTAGTGGCTTATAAGCCAAAAATATGAGAGGTAAAGCGGCAATCATTTTATTGGGACTATGCTTAGTTGCTCCACTAATTATTAAAAGGATAAATTATACCATATGATAGATACATAGTATGTATTTATAAGATATAATTATAATTTTAGAAATTACGTTTTGTAGCTACAGTTTGCCATTTCATTTGTATAATTTGGGACTGATATATAATTCACTTTGTATATCTCGGGCGAGATATACAAATTGAATTGTATATATCGGGAAAAATATATAATTCCTATAGCTATAAAACATAATTAAGTAAAATGTAGTTATGTTACTTGATTTATGCCTAAAACTTAGCTATTTTTGAAAATTAACCTAATTAAAAAAGCAATTCTTTTAACACAATTACCAACTAACAATGGGAGCTAATTTCTCTGTTTAACAATACTTGTTTATTACTTTTACTTTTAAAAAATAAAATAAGTTTGGAAAAATGAAAACGGGTTTATTTCACTTTTATTTTTCGTTTTCTTGTAGTTTTTTCAAAAAAAATAAAAAATAAAAAATTAAACTTTTATTTACTTATAATAACCTCATTTATATCATATATATTTTTTTAAGAAATTAAATATTTTTCAAAAATAATATATTTAATTTTTAATTTTTTATTATAAAAATATATGACAAATATAAATTCAACTCCAGCTTATATTTATTTTTATTTTTATGGCAAAACGGGCCATTAACTACTTTCAAGTAGTCAAACCTGAATGCTACCCCATAAACAGAAGCAGAAATATATCATGTGTGTTACCTAGCTTGTTTGAGATATAAAATACTTTCTCCGTCTCAAAATAATTGATATATATTTTTCTTATAAAAAATCAAAACTTATATAATATAATTAATATCTTAAAATATTTTTTTTAATTATATCAATTTTTTTTTACAACTTATAATACTTTTTTTAAAGTTTATGATTAGTTAAATTTAAATTTAAATTTTATAATATTAATTTAATTTAATTTTAAAAATTAATCAAATTAACTATCAAAAAATATAATTTACCAGCTATTTTAAAATAAAGTAAATAGTATTTTTTTTTTCTGTATGAGGTGATTCATGACCTGGCCAGTGGGCAAGAGTCCAATAATTACATTATTGGGAAAAAAGACATACTGCCCCTTTTAAATTTGTTAGTATAGAATATTTCGTTGGAATTTAAAAAATAAATAAAGACTTAAAAATTTATCTTATAGGTGTTTATAATTTGTATGACTGCGAAACTTTTAAAATTTATGTTCTCAAATATGTTAAAACAATCATGTAACTATATAAAATTTTTTATTAAGAATAAAATGATCACTTTAAATTTAATTGTTCCCAAAGATAGAACCTTGCAACTTTTTTAAACTTCTAAGAAAATGTCAGGGAAAGGAGTATGCAAGCAAATATACTGCTAAAAGTCGAGAAAAATGGGCGTGGCGCCCACTCCATAGCGGAGAAATAAGTCAGTGCCGTGCTCTCCCGGACTTTGAGGGTGTGGTGCGAATCTTAGTAAGACGCTCATAACTTTTTACTCTGACTTTGTATTGATGAGTTGTTTATTCCGTTGGAAACTAGACTCATCGATCTTTAATGTGATAGGTTATGAGCCACATAACTCCTCATATTCTAGGAGATATACTTGTTTGAAGTTGACCCATATATAAACCTATGCAAAAACTAAATCAGTAGAGAATCTTTCAACTCAATTTTTCGGTAGGGTTTCCTTGCGACCTTTATTCACATATAACACTATTCAAACACTTACAAAAGGACTTTACACATAGGTAAAAGTAAAAACTCATCGAGTTTGGGTCTAACCACATACATAGAGTGCTTTAAATCTTAACTTGAAATTTTCAAGTGTTAAAATATCTACCTCTTGCTGAATTGAACAAATTACTTTTGACTGTCTAGAACAATATTCCTCAAAATGGAATAAATTGTACTAACTACAAGGGTTTGACAACCAACTACTAAAGAATTCAAAAACACAAATTATAAGTCCAAGAAACTTGCATAGGCATGAAGAACTTATACTGCGACATGATGGCCCCTACTGGCCTCCTTGAAATGTGGAAAATGGAACTCTCTCCTAAACTTACTATTCACTTTATCCATCAATATGCACATCATCCTTAAAGGGAATTTTATATCCTTCTGAGGAAAGAATCATAAGCATGAGTCACACAAGATATATGGATACAAAATATTAACATGGACTGAGAATCTTAGTTAACTTTCTTGGGTTTATAGAGTATGAAAGACATGGATCTAGACATAAGTCTCAGTCGACCTAAATCTATATGACATGAATTATGAGTACCTTAGGCATGGAGTTAGAACAGGGTTACTCTCGCTATATATGATACGATTGATAGCCTTTAACATTAGCAAAACTTCTCAATTATGCTCCTTCTTTCAAAAGCTACACCTTATCATTTAAAAACATCACTACTAGAGACTAAGTCTAACTTTATATTGTCACCATGTTCATGCCCAATCAGAGGTTTTATTCTTAAGAATACTATTTCTTCTTACAACCTTAATCCACTAACTTCAAGCTCTAGTCCAGGAGTACTTATTCTTACCACCGAATTACGTGCCCAATAAAATTTCATAGAAAAATATATCCTAGACCTGATCTATTTACATCTTTCATCAATAGCTTCCTCGAAGTGCTCGACACAAACTAACCAGCCATCCCATCAAACTGATTCATAACAAAGTGTACAGGATGATATTTTTCTTCGAGGTTGAGTACCAATGGCGAGCGATTTCCTGTACCCTTAAGTATATTTACCCCGGTGGGTGCAGAGCTAGTGGTGGATCGGGAATACAGGTCGTGTTGAGTGTCCATTTAGAGGCATGCCATAAGTGTTGATTTGATTCAGCTAGCTATGTTAGATTTTGATGTAATTCTGGGCATGACAGGTTTTCCTCTTATCGTGTTGTCCTGGACTGTTATTCCAAGACCGTGACCTTATCTGTGCCTGGTGTACCCCTAGTAGTGTTGCATGGCCCCACTAGTCGTTTGTTGGTTTGGGTCATTTCTTACTGTCGAGCCCGTAGACTTGTCACTCGGGGATGCTATGCTTACTTGGCCCATATTAAAGATGTCAGTACTCAATCCCTGTCCTCTGAGACCGTGCCAGTCATTGGTGAGTTTGTGGATGTTTTCCCTGCCGACTTGCCTGGCCTCCCACCTGAGCGGGATAGACTTTGCTATCGAGGTTGAGCCGGGCACCTGTCCCATTTCCATCCCCTCCTATCATATGGCCCCGCCTAATCTTTGTGAGTTGAGTGTTCAGCTACAAAACTTGCTTGACAGGGGTTTTATCCATCCCAGTGCTTCGCCATGGGGTGCTCCGGTGTTGTTCGTTAAGAAAAAAAGGGGTCCCCGCAGATGTGTATTGATTATTGGCAACTGAATAGGGTGAATGTTAAGAATAAGTACCCCCTGCCTAATGAACTTTCATAGAAAAATATGTCCTAGACCTGATCCATATACATCTTTCATCAATAGCTGCCTCGAAGTGCTCGACACAAACTAACCAGCCATCCCATCAAACTGATTCATAACAAACTGTACAGGATGAATCTGGAAAATAACAATAAAACATGAAGACACGGATGGAATAGGGTGTACCTCCACTAAGTTTAAAAGTAGGAAAAATCTATAGGTAACCCCACTTAGCTTTTATGTGACCTCATAAGGCCCTAATTTAGACTATAATCATTAAACCCTCAACACTAAATTCAAAAAGCAAAGCCACCAATATGTATGGATCCTTTGTGTATTCTGTGCTCTTTGAAGTCTAATCCACAAGTCTGACTCTCTCTGTAGCACCTAGAATCAAATCATAAATCTGAGGTCGAATATCCACACTACTATACCCACAATATGAAGCCTTGAATGGTACTATTTGGATGCCAGACTGATTGCTGTTGCTGTTGGAGAATTCTGCTAAAGCCAAATGCTGATTTTGGCTACCAGCTAAATAAAAACATAAGTACGGAACATATACTGGAGTACTTGAATGAGATGCTCAGACTGTCCGTCTGTCTGTGGGCAGAAATCCGCACTCAAACTATTGTTATATCCATCTCACGCTACACTTTCCTATAGAACTGTGAAGAAAATTACGTACTCTTGTCAGATAAAATAGAGTCTATCACCCCACGAAGAAAAGAATTTCCCTAGCATACAAGACAATAAATCTAGCCGCATCCCAAGAAGAAGAAGTTAGTGTGAAGTGAGCGAATTTGGAAGGTCGATTCGCAATAATCCATATACAATCACAACCCTGAAATTATGAGGGAGTTCAAAAAAAATCCATGATAATTTTATCCCACTCCTACTCAGGAATAGGGAGTTGCGGTAACATGCCACCTGGAATGCGGTACTCGACCCTCACCTGCTGTTAGTTCAAGCATTGGGAATCAACTCCGAATGACATCATCTGAACACTAGGATAACAACTATCATCACATAAAGCTATAGAAAGGCCAAATGTCAACCTCAACTATAAGGGTGGTAAGACCCTTTACACCTCTCTACAATGCCCATGTGTATGAACTATCTAGAGCAATGGGTCTCACGTGGAATGGTTTGAATCGAATTATAAACTTTGGAACTGTGGGTGCCAATGCCTATCTATGAAGTACTTCAGAACCAATAAGAACCTATAGGGGAGATCTAAAAAATATGGGCTCCTTAGGTATAATCTACTAATATCTGTACAATGTAACTGACACCAACCGAAAAACCAATAACATCAGGCATCACAATAGTGGTTGACTATCTGATCCCTGATCATGAAAATCAGCCTATTGACTTAGAATCGGCCTAAAAAGGCATATGAAACACAAGAAAATGATTTTCTCAAGATAATCTGTCATTCTACCCATGCCCTGATAGTAACCTCAATCACGACTATAAGATCAACTGCTATCGTCTCATAGCAACACAATGTAACTACCAAAATCCAAGTACCCAAAACTAGTGATCATCACTAACCGAGAACAAGGAGGAATCCCAACTACTCGTAGCCTACTAAAGTTAAGCTCCCTAACATAGATCCAGAAGGTCAACCGACTCTCATACAGAAAACACAATCATGGAACTGGATCATAATCCGACATAAATCAATCAGTGGTCCAAACACCAGAAATCATAGCAAAAACCACATCAATATCTACTCGCGAGGATTAAAACTGCACGGCCGCATCAACTGAATATGACAAAAAATGAATCACAGAACTAGGCATACAAAAACCTATGGGATATCACCTGATTCACCATAAAGGAGCATTGCCACTTACCAGAACAGTTACATACTTACAGGCACAAAGACCAACTACCAGCAACCACGACCGATGGAACCCAAGGGATAATAGCCAACCCCATTTAAACCTAATGTGGGCGAAGTATAAAGATAACACTCTAGAAATAAATTAAAAATTGAAGAAAATGAACAGAAAGAGAGAGAGAAGAAGTCATTTACTCATAAAACTAGTTGCTCTGGTCTTCTAGAACCAACCAATAGAAGTCACGGAAAATGCGGGTCACCATTTAGAGCTACGAATAACTTGCGGTTGGGAAAGATCACTATACATAATAGGGCCCGTAAGAACAAAGAAATTACGGATCTGCAGTGCTAATAAGTGCCTCCCGAGGGACTAACTGCCTGACCTAAACGTGAGATAGATCTAAATTGGCAAAGGCCTAAGGACCCCTATCAACATATCGATATACATTGGTCATGACTAAGGTATAAACACATAATAACAAATTCTGGGTATAGGGGTAACATGGTAACCTTCCCATGCCCGAAAAAATCACTAAAGATACTTGTCAATAGAAGGTCCAACCCCTCTATCTCACAACGTCTACCGGCTAAACTGGACAAACAACTCAAATCTCTCGCTAGGATCCACTACTAAAAGTTCTTTCCTCATACATAGAAAACAAAAAGAACCTATAAAAAACCTCTACCACTTGGGGTAGGACAAGGTATGGGTGCTCAAATCTCAACTAGGATATTGTAAGGCACATCTAAAAAAGGGACTTAGACCCTAAATCATAGGACCACACCTGACAAGGAATCACAAACACCTCCGTGGGCTAACAAACAAGACTTAACTTGCCAATAAAAAATGAAAACCTAGGTGTCACCAGATAATTACACCAAAAGAGGACCACAACATGAAAGGCTAACAGTAAGGCCTAACCCTAGTCCAAGATATAACATCAACAAAGATAAAATCAATCAAGCTAGCACATATAAAGTAAGAAAGGAATAATTCAAAGTCATGCCCAATTCAAAATAAGATAACTAGGTGGGGAATAAAATAAATTCACATCGTAAATAGAGCTCGATGTAGCTCATTTGAACACCCATCCCACGAACATGAACTAAAGGACGGAGAACCACTGAAAAACTCTACCAACCATCCTGACTAACACACCCCAACGGGGGTACTCCCTGGCCCATAGATCCTAATCTATGAAAGCATAACAAGAACCTCAATACACCATCTGCCTTAGCTGACTCTAAGGTGAGGCTGCAATTACTATTGGTTGTATGGCCTGGCGCTGCAAAAACCTATTGGCCTAATGGCTTAACTCACCATACTCATAATGACCTGGTACCACTTTGACTGGGACCACATTGAACTAATCTTTCCATTACTTCCCAGCGAACCTTAAGGTGTGCCCCTAATGGGATGACTAGTCAGAGTACCTTAGCCTTTGTCAGTTGATTGAGAAAGGGTCCAAACCGACTGACTAGACTAGCCCAATTGAATCTGCAGTTTCCTCTAGAACCACTGTCTATCATATCATTCACTCAAAAATCAGGTATCACTGGAATCATTCTAAGAAATCAAAGGAGGAGTTAGAGGAGATAGACCCAAACTCTAGTTACTCCCCCTAGGCTACTATAATAAAAGAACCCCAAGAAGGGGGATATCTGCGGCCTCATGTACGAACCCTCCATATATCAAGAAACCCTTAAGGTGCTCATCCCTTTTATCCCAAGATAGATCACAACCAACCCTCATAATCTTGACCACCAACCTCATAGGTCTCATGACAGGCCGCATCAACAGTTGATAACCGTCTAAGAATCAGCTCGAGGGTATGTCTTGCTGCTACCAGCTGCTTTGCCATCATACAGAGAGGTCAAAATAATTCTCTGAAGGAACCTGATATTCTTCCATACCTCATATCATACACTATAGAGATATGTTTAGTTATCTTGATAAATATGTTGTATAGTCTGATACGGTCAATAACCCCTGTTAAAAGAATAATCAAACCCATCCTCAATCGATTCTTCTCTCGAAACACCCGTTAGTACCTCTATATAACCTCCATCGCTCTGCGGAATCATCATGACAGTAAATCTTGCTAGAGCCCAGGTGACTCTCAAACTTTGTATTTGATGATGTAGCCTTCTAGCACCCAAATATGATTCTGAGCTCTAAGAACACACGCAGATATCTCACTGGTGCCCATCGAGGACCTCTTCCTAGATATTAGGAAAGATTAGAGTTAAATGAAGTGGCAGGAAACCCAATGGTCATACAACACACATAAGGAGTCAATGAGTGAGAGCCTTTCCTAAAGAGCGCCCTATAGCCGCCTTAAGATAGGATACGAAAGTCTATGTACCAATTCGTAGGGTTCTACTACATACTTTATCCTACAGACAGAGACACTGGTGAAACCTATGGCCGATACCACTCTATCATGGCCCCAAAAAAATTGTGATGGCATCTACATCTCACCTTTAAACAAGCCTAACTCTACCCTAGAGCAAGTAGCATTGGGCCAGCTCCAAGAACCCAAAAGAAAAGAAGAAGGATATGATGAGATAAAATAGAAGTAGAACATGAAAATACATAACCAAACATGAGTCCCCAGAACCTGGTATCGTGGATGTAGAGCATCTATATACATAAAAGTAAAAAATACAACCCACAACGGGGTAAAAACTACAAATAGCAATCCAAACTCCAAGTGGAACAACTATAGAGACAGAAGGAAGATCGAACAACATAAAGACTAACTGCTCACCATATCTCTTGAATAACAGCAAGCTAGTCCACATGATCACGTCCTTCCTTATGACTTATGCTAAGACCCGCATTAGGAAAAAATTTAGAAGTGTAGCATGAGTACCAAAAGAAATAGGTACCAGTAGGCATCATAGGCTGACCTGGAAAAAGTAATCATAGGCAAGGTAAAGCTCGATCAATGGTAAATAAAACAGTGGCATATCATGTATAATAGAATGGGGTAATGGTAGTAATAGTAATAGCTAGTTAGTGAAGTGAAGGGGTCATCTACTAGCTAACAGGTTTAAGGAAATGTTCCCTTCATTATTTCACTCTTATTGTGTGTTGTTTGTTTGTTTGGGTTTTACGTCACTGTTCATTCTTGGATATGTCATTTCTGGTTGGGGTTTCCTCGCGTGGGTTGATGTGAAACTTGCTACTAAAGAGGAAGTAATAGAGTTATGGAAATGATATGTATTAAGACTTGGACTGTTCTTTGATTGTAAGATCGATTAATTAAGGTATTGGTTCAATAATGTATTTTAAAGATATCTGTGCGGAAGGATAGAAAATGGTTTAAAGGACTTTACTAATATCTTATTTTATATAGTTAGTTATTTAATAGTGGAAAAGAGTGCACACTTGGAATTAAAAATGGTATGATTAGTTAGGAGTGGTGTAGAAAAGGGAATGATCGAGTAATATGCATGGTAACTTTTGACATTGTGGTTTTACATATCATGAATAGGTTGCTCAACATATTATGAGGTTGGTTTTTATTCATCCAAGGTTATAAATCCTATTACATCTACCAGGAGTGAGTATATTAACATGTATTCATTAGTTCGTCATGTGAATAGATGCTTATATGATTGTTAAATAGAATGAAAATTATAGTAAGATATGAAAGCATGATTATTATATTGAGTTTTGAGGTGGTATGACTACTTTAGAGATTTGTAAGAGGAATATATGACTTGTCCCATATAGTCAGGGTATGACAAAGAGAATTTGAATGGTTTTAGTTTCATGACGCGAAGGTCACAACAGTTCATGTTGTTATTTGGATAGTTCAAAATTGTTGATTGGGTTCATCTTGTTTGTCATAACAACAATATCCCTAAGGCCTTGTTTTTATTGTGATCTAGGTTATTTATAGGGATCATTGTTATGTATTTCCTGGTAGGTCAGAGGTGGATGAGTAAAATATCATGATTTTAGGTATTTCTTTGGTGAGTCATCGGCCGGCGTCCATATTATTTGATTCTGGATCTACTCATTGATACGTGTATACTCACTTTGCTGTAAAATTTGATGAGTGATTCTCTACCTGTACCTACTCATATGTTCGCACCGTAAGTAATTCTTTAGTGGTTGATTGGGGTTACCGATCTTGTATTATTTTTTTGTTGAGGTGTGTTACTAGAGAAGACTTGATCATTTTAAATATTGTAGATTTCGATATTATAGTGGGTAAGGATTAGATTTCTTCCCCATCACACACTGTTAGATTGCTATACCGAGATTGTTATTTTAGATATGCTGATATTCTTAAGGGAGAGTGGAAGGTTCTCATGGTTCCTATTCTAATAGGGTGATCTCCTTATTCAATGCCTAGGGATTGATTAAGAGACTCTGTCTCTCTTATATGGCTTTTAATTGTGATACCAGTGTTGACACTCCTTCTTTGGTGTTGGTTTTGGTGGTATATGAGTTTCTTGATGTCTTCCCTACAGATTTTCTAGGTGTTCCTCCTAATAGAGATATCAACTTTGGAATTGATTCGAAGCTAGGAACTAAGCCCATCTCTATTACCCCTTATTGTATGGACCCACTTAAGTTAAAAGAATTGAAAAGATAGGTGCAAGATTTGTTTAGTAAGGGGTTAACTAGGTGAAGTGTATTACTGTGGAGTGACCTTATCTTGTTCATTAATAAAAAAATTGGTCAATGAGGATGTGTATCGACTATAGATAGCTGAATAGGGTCAGTATTAAAAACAAGTATCCCTTTCCCTGAATCAATGAATTTCTCTAAGATTGATTTGAGGTTCATTGATCATCAATTGACGATTAGGACTTTAGATACCCCTAATATAGGTTTTTAGAGTTGGTATGACCACTATGAGTTTTTGGTGATGTCTTTTAGGTTGACTAATGACCCATAAATGTTCATGGAGTTGATGAACGGAGTATTTCGTCCATATGTCTACTAATTTGTGAAGGTATTCATTGATGTAATATTGGTATACTCGAGGAGTAAGGAATATCATGTATAGCATTTGAGGATTATGCTTCAGAGATTGAGAAAAGAGAAGCTTTATGTAAAGTTTTCTAGATATGAGCTTTGGCTTAGTTTTGTGATGTCTTTCGGTCATATGGTGTCCAAGTAAGGTATTATGTCTGATACAGCCAAGGCTGAGGCAATTATTTTTGTTCTAGGCCTACTTCTCCTACCGAGGTCTGCAGTTTTGTTTACTTACTTGGTTATTACCAACGATTTATTCAGGGATTTCTTCCATTGCAAACCCATTGACGCAGATTGACTCAGAAAAAAATATTTTTCAGTGGTTGGACGAGTGTAAGGAGAGTTTTCAAAGTCTTAAGGCCTTAGTGACTTCACCTCTAGTTTTGACATTGCCTATTGAAGGTGAGCCTTTCACCGTGTTTAGTGATGTTTCTAGAGTTGGGTTAGGGGAGTATTGATGTAGAGATGTAAAGTGATAACCTATGCTTCTAGACAATTGAAGAACCATGAGAAGAATTGCCTTACCCATGATTTA
>JBDJHY010183224.1:0-12036 GCA_039654485.1 Withania somnifera
GTCAAGAAAATGAAACTTCTCTATATATAGACAAGGTCATGAATTTAAACTTGTATACATGGTAATAGGCTCAATCGGGTCAGCTAAAAAAAAAGGTGTAGAGATTGAAGATTCCCTTGTACCTATTTACCTATGTTCATTTGTTCTAACTCAAATGTTCTCTTAGACTTCCTCTGTGTTGCTGCTAAGTGTTCATCTCAGAGCATTTTCTTTTTATTCCCTCTTGAATCTCAATTAAAGCTGTCTTGCCCTTGTTCAAACAATCCAGGAAATTTAGTGTACTCATATTATCATAAGAATCACTCAATGGTACTATAGGAGTTGTAGTTGTGGGTCTATTTTTCAACATATTTACTTCACCTCTTGGAGTTTCAAGATCCTTAATTACAACTTCTAGATCTGGTGGTGTCAACATCATCATTTCTCATTCATTGTCAACTCCATGTTGTTAATCCGCCCTTGTAATGTATCATATGGATTTGTTGCTTCTGCAATCTGTTGAGTTACAAACTAACCCATGTTGTATGCAAACTCTTGGAACTTCTTCTCATGCTTGTTTAATTTTTTCAGTAACCTTGAAAAGTTTTGCGAGGTAATTTCATACTCAAAAGCTAACACTCTACCTATAGTATCAAACAAAAGTATCTCATACTCTGTATGAAGTGGGGTTTCTTGTGCTCGAATGCTCAGTCAGGTCCCCAGCTTGCACTTCCTCGGGTGCAATAGATGATAATAGTTCATCTATCACTCTACCAGGTGTAGCCTGTGATGATGAAGGTTCGATCACAAGAACTGGAATGAACTCTTCTACTTGTGGCCATGTACCCTCAGTTATTCTTTTGTATCATCCTTATCCTTTATTGGATCATGAGTAGATGACACATCCGTCTTAATATCAAACAAGAACCGGAACCCCTTCCCTTTCACATAATCTTATCACAAGGCATGGAAATGGTAATGTTATAGTAACCCTTAAATCACTGTTCTTAATCTCTTCTACAATTATTTCAGCAAAGTCTAAACTGTATCATGCCAGCAAACTATCCACAAATACAGTAAATTTAATGTGTTATCACCATTAGTAGGTAATAAATTAAATCATACAGTGCCCCCCCCCCATGCTTTTGCATTGAAATTTAGATCGGCCTTAGTGATTTTTAGTGGTGTGGTGGTCAACCATGTTGGTTCATCTCTAATAGTCATCATATATGTAATCATCTGTGATAACCATGTTAGCTTTTCTTTTGCATCTCTCTTATTTTGTATATAATCTACTGGAAATGTTGGTATCATGTACTCTGGTCCATATAAAATATTGTCTATAGCCCTTGTAGAGATATCAATTATGGTACCTTTACATTGATCTCCATAAGTGAATATTTCTCTGCAATTGACTTCGTTTGCATACCTGCAGCATTATCCATAATGGCTTTTAATACTGCATATAACTCTGGAACTAGCAGTGGATAGTAGTGACCTAGATTTTCTGGTGTCGAAATGAGTTTGTACCGATTGAACATCTCCATAATTCCATATATTCCAGAAAGTGTGTGTGAGAAGTTTATCCTCTTCTCTGATGCTCCTCCTTTGGTGACCCCTTGCATTGATGGAAATTTCATCCTTAAATATTTTAAGTTCTCCTTTGACTTCCTATCTCATCTTATCACTAAATCTAGGGTTTTTATTTCTTATTACCCTGGCCGGTCGTTGCACAAATGAGGCTACAGACCCACCGTAGTCACTTTGCTCATCATATATTCTTCCCTCTGTTTCTTCTACACTCTCCTCTTCATCATTATGTGCAGCCTCAGGATTTTTTGACTCTCCTCTTCAGACTGGGAAAAGTCAATTTTCCTTCTTGTATTTAGCCTAGTTTGAGACCGATAATTTTGTTGTTGCTCCTCAATTTCCTCATTTGACTGATATCTTAGTTGCGTAGTTGTTTTTCTTTCTCGTCCTCCTTTGTTAAGTCTCAATTTGCGATGTTTTTATCTGTTTAACAAATTATCAATCATTCAAATATATTATATCAATACTTAATATTTTAACATTGGAAGATCAAATAAACACTAGGAAAACAAAAAATAAATCATGGACATTTTGGCCGACGACTTGATATAACGAGCCGTATTAAAAGTGATGAGTCGTCAGGACAAGTTGTCAGGAAGTCATTAAAGAACCAGAAAATAATTTTCTTGATGACATGACTTTGGCAAGTCATCGAATGGATGACACTCGTCGTCCAAGTCGTCACCTAGAATGTACAAAACAGTGATGAATTTTTCAACGACCTATGAATGATGACTCATATGTGGTTGACGAGTCATCATAACAGTTGTCAGCACGATTATGCAGACCCACCTAATAATCTCAACATATAGATCAATTTATCCAACACAACCAGTCTATCTACTACAAAATCTGTGCAGAACCTCAACATTTAACATATATGAATTACTCCAACTTATTCACCAATTTAGGGTTATTATAGGGGTTACTCAAACTTCACCCCACCCGTCCCTTCCCAAGCATCTTCATGTACATATCAAAATAAATTCACACCAATGAATTCTTTTAATAAGTTACCATAGATTCAAAATAAAAGAAGAAGAACATGATGAACTCCAACACTTAGAAGCAACTATTCACATTATAATGCACGTATAGAGTTGGTGTATTTTGTTACAATTGAAGAAGGTGAGATAGTGTGTGTATTATGGGGAATGTGATTGAAGCGGATATGTTAGTGGGAATTTGAAATGGTTGAGGAGAGAATTGGAACTAATTGAGGAAGAAAACGATATAAGGGGTTTTATGTTTGGAAACCAGGTCATTTTACATGAATAATAAAAACTTACCAGGTGACGTCTTGAGTTGATGGCTATTGTTAAGTTAATGACTCATCATTCAAGTCATCATTTATCTCCATATATGCCAATGTTAGAATCCAATGACGACCATCTTTGACGACCTATCAACTTGCTGACAACTCGTCATATAGATCATAAACGGAAAAAAATTTGGTGTAATATTTTAATGACGAGTCATTGATGACGGTTCTTCAATGGCTTGACAACTCATCAAGTTTGGTCATCAGTGCCTTTCATCTTGTCCAGTATTATTTTTCCTTGACAACAACCCTTATGATGACCCTCAAGATACTGATGACTCATCATGCCTTTGATCTCACTTCCAACCCTATTTTTCATTACTTTACAACCCATCAAACTGTTTAAAAAAATCAACATGGAACAAATACAAAATATGATGAACTTTAAAATTTTGGGTTGCCTTTTAAGAGCGCCTAATTTAACATCGCGGCACATCATGGTTACCTTGATTACTCAAAATTAATCGAAGTAGATTATTTAAGGTAAAGTACCTCTTTAATGGATCTGAAGTACCTCATTACTCTTTATCCGTTCACCTTACCTCATTTTCTAATTCCACTACTCCAGATAGAAATGTCTCAGTCACTACAAATGGATCCGATCACTTTGATTTTAATTTAGCCAAAAACAACCTTAACCTTGAGTTAAACAACATAACTCGATCTCCTGGGATGAACTCCCTAATCCCAATTTTTTGGTCATGGTACTTTTTCATATTTTCCTTGTACATTGATGCCCTTTCATAAGCAGTTATCCTGAACTCATATCTAACTTATTTAACTTGTCAAAACGAAATTTTCAAGCTTCATTCCAACTCAAGTTTATCTTTTTAAGAGCCCATATTTCCTTGTGTTATAATTCAACTAGTAGATGACAAGACTTTCCATAGACCAGCTAAAAGGGTGACATCCCAATTGGTGTCTTAAAAGTTGTTCTATATGCCCACAAGGCGTCATCTTTCTTTTATGACCAGTCAGTCGGGTTTGCATTCACCTTCTTAGAACAAGTGAACTTAATTTCTCTTTTTGACACTTTAACTTATCCACCCACCTGCGTATGATACGAAGTTTCTATCTTATGCTGATTCACTCCATATTTTCTAAAACAGTGTAGAAAACTTTTTTCCAAAAGTTGGGGCCACCATCGCTGATAATGGTTCATGGGGGTATCAAACATTGAGAATATATTTTTCTTCAGGAATGTCACTATAATTTTCCCTTAATTGTCAGGCAATTTTATAGCTTTGGCTTATTTTAAACATAGTCAACAGCTACCAAGATGTATCTCTGACCATACGAACTCACGAAGGGGCCTATGAAATCAACTACTCAAATATCAAAGAGATCTACTTCCATTATTGGAGTCATCAGAAGTTCATACTTTTTAGAAATTTCTCCTTGTCTTTGACATTTTTCAAAAGCCTTAGCAAACTCATAAGTATCATGGTGAAGGGTAGGCCAATAGTAGACACATTGCAGCACGTTCTGTGTAGTACAACCACCACCATGATTCCCTCTAACTAGGGAATAATGGAAAGCCTCAAGAATGCTCGTTGTGTCAACTTCTAGTACACATTGCCTTAACTATTATCAGAATATTTTCTAAACAGGAAAGGTTCATCCCAAAAGTATTTACTTACATCATGGAGGAACTTCTTTATTTAATGTGAATTTATACCTCGGGTATAAAAACACTAACCACAAAGTTTTCATAGTCAGCATACTATGGATCCATGTCAGTTAAGCATCCATCAAAAGCTCATCGGCAACATTTTCTATTCCATCTACCTCCAACCTGGATAGATGATAATCTACCTGTTTTTCACAACCTTTGTGGTCTTTCACTTTGAAATCAAATTCTTAAAGTAGCAAGACCCATCAGATCAACCTTGGTTTTACATCCTTTTAACCATAAGGTATTCAAGGTTGCATGTTCAATGTGCACCATAATTTTGGTCCCAAGGACATATCCTCTAAACTTCTCAAACGTATAAATTACAGTAAGCAGCTCCTGGTCAGTAATGGTGTAGTTCTTCTGTGCCTCATTCAATGCTTTGCTTGCATAATAAATAAGGTGGAATATCTTTTCTTATTTCTTACCAAGTATAGCACCAAGGGCAACTCCACTTGCATCACACACTAGTTCAAATAGCTCGAAGATAGAACTAAGGGCAGCTCCACTTACATCACATATTAGTTCAAATAACTTTGACCAATCCGAAGCAACGATAATAGAATCAGTGATCAATTTCTGTTTAAGGATTTCAAAATCTTCGTACATATTATATCAAATAAAAATTTCATATTTTTTTCAAGAAGTTTTCATAGAGGATTTGCAACTTATGATAAGTCTTGAATAAACTACTATAGAACCCAGCATGACCTAGGAAGCTTCTTACACAATTCACAGAAATTGGAGGTGTCAACTTCTCACTTACCTCCACCTTTGCTTTATCCACTTTAATACCTTTTTCAGAGATTTTGTGGACAAGAACAAGTCCCCCCCCCCCTTCACCATTAGATGGAATTTTTCCTAGTTAAGCACAAGATTAGCATCTGTATACCTCTATAAAGCCTTACTCAAATTTTTCAAGCAATTTTCAAATGTATCCCCAACTACAGATAAATCACCCATGAAGACCTTGAGTCTTCAACCATACTTGAGAATATTGACATCATGCATCTTAGAATGTGGTGGGTGTGTTACATAACCCAAATGGCATATGCTTGAAGAAAAGGTACCATTAGGGCATTTAAAGGTTTTCTTTTGTTGGTCTTCTATGTCTGTGGAGATTTGGAGATGTTTTAGCATGGAGATAAATGTTTGAAACTTTCCTTCCTCAACTTTGTTCTTCATTCTATGAGGAAATGGGGGTAGTGGTCTTGGCATCATGGTCACTTTCTTTGGTTCATATGTTCTCACTTTATAACCAACTTTTCTTCCTTTTTATAGTTCCTCAACTCCACTTTCATTATCATCACCCAAATCAGCTTCGGTAGTTGGATTCTCAAACTCCTCTTTTTGTTCCACTATCCGGTTCGGTTTTGATAACACCTTAACGCTTTTTATGGTGATATCCATGAGTTGACCATCATTTCTTGGATTTTGCATAGTGTCACTAGGTAATGTCCCAGCCTTTCTCTTAATTAGGGTGTCCAACATTTGTCAAAATTGAAAAATCCAATTTCTTGATTAAGGTAGTATGCAAATCAACCAATTAATTAAAGTTAGAGATCTTACTATTAATTTCTTTTAAACTTGTATCTGATGACTCCACTCTCTCATGAACTTTTCCTAGCATTTTTTCCGTTCTTGAAGTGAATCTCTATCACGGTTGCTTGAAGGTATGTATATCACTCTTTTGTCTTTCTTATAACCATCCTTATTCCTCCCTTTGATTTTCTCTCAATATCGATACTATCTCTCGTCATGATAGTAGTCTTTGTCGTAGTTCCAACCTTGGATTCCCTGATGGAACCCCCCTGGTTCTGCAAGTACTTAGCTTCTTCTTCAGATTCAAACTCGGTATCCTCATACTTATCTTTCTCATGTGCAGCCACCACTATCACCTTCTCGTAGCCTCTAACTAAAAGTTTCTTTGACATCAAATCAATTTGGGTTTTAAGGTAGGATATGTCTCGATCTCATTCTTCTTCTCTTTGGTATTGTTTTGCCTATGTAGCTACAACATTAGAACCACTAGTCATGTCAGTTTCTCTTGTATGCCAACATCGATTGTTTTAGTCACTTTATCAAGTTCATGAGACACTTAGCCATACGTTCTCGACATATACAGTCCACCACTTATACCATCAGCTGATAACTTTAAAGTTGCATGCAAAGCTTTATAGAATGTCTCTTTCAAAATTTGTCTCCCAGTCCATGAGTTGTACATTAGTTAATCTTCTTGTTAAATCTCAAACAAGCCTTATGTAAGACTTCATCGTTCTTATATCTAAAATTCGTGATCTCATACCTGATTACTAACATATTTGACGAAGGAAATAACCTTTCTAGGAAAGTCATTTTCAACTCAACCCAATTTTCTATAGAATCTGATAGCAAATCATCCAACCATATAGTAACTTCTCTACACAATAACAAAAGAAACAGGCTCAACCTTATGGCATTCTGATCCACTCTTGGTCACTTGTAGGACATACATATGGAAGTAAAGTTCTTTAGGTGAAGGTTGGGATCTTCACCTGCGACTTTTCTAAACAACCCCTTCATAGTAAGTAGCTGAATCATGGTACTAGTAATGTTAAATTTGTTGCTCGGTGCTAAAGGAGGTAAAATGATTGCTCCTGTCACACCGGTACCATCCAGGTCTTCATCATCGTCTTCTTCAATCACTTCATTGTTCCTCACATTTAGATCATTTTTGTACATTTACTGAGGAAAAAATTGTGCAAATAGATTATTGACTCTAGGTGGATAATTAGGATTCAACTGAGCAGGGTCATGAGGCAACACATCATCCTGTCTATTCATCCTTCTCAATGTTCTATTCAGCTCAGGACCAATCATCAATAATGGTACACTCAAACTTTGGGTATTTGGCATAAACTACCAGTCAACCTGAAATAGGAAAAAAACAAAAACTAATGTAAGAATTAAAAATAAGACTAAATGCAAAATATTCACACTTGACCTAATTGACAAATGTATTCCCCTGTAACGGCGCCAAAATTTTGTACGTTCAAATTACACCTCTAAATATTATAAAACAATCATTGTCAAATATATAACCCAACTAGGTTGGGGTCGAATCCCGCAGGAAATATAGATTCAAATTTAAGTCTAATGAGAATATTTAACAAGTAGTCAATTATTTCTTAAAATATAAATATAAAATAGGGTTTTAATAATTCAACAGTAGCGGCTTGAAACCAAATTTCAGAGATCAATTTATATTATAAGTAAAGAACTCAAATAATGAAGAAAACCTTGGATGTGTTCACCATGATATCTACAAATCTTTGGATTATGAACGTTAATGAACCTGTATTTTTTGTAAGTTTACAAGTTATTACGATTGATGTATTCATCTAAGTGTTTTTCTACCTATCTTTGAAATATCTGTTTTACACCTTTTCAGGTTGTAAATGAGTGCAATATTTATCCACGAATAACCTCAAGATGATTTCCCTAGTTACAATAATAATCATTAGATGAGGGTTAACGCCCCAAATTTCGTCATAATCTCAACACATAGGTTTAACCATATATTTAATATTAATTAAACTTAAGAATGATCTAGTGTTTGCAACCACCAAATATCAATCATAATATAGAGATTATGTATTTATAAATAGGTTATATGCAAGAATCATTTTATTTCCACATTCCTAGATTTGCTTCACCACATGGATCACACAACCCTAGAGTAAAGAAGTTAGCCATAAAGAAGTTAGCCACTCATAATGATAAGCATGAAATAGTAAGAAAAAATATCAATCTATATCATACCAAATCAATATTTCTTCCAAAAATGGAGTTCAACTTCCAGTCAATCAATAATCAAAATCTCAAAAGAGTAGTGTTTCTTAGTAGAAAATAAAATATATCAAAACTCTGAGAACTGCCTCCTTCTCTCCTAGAAAATAACTTGGCATCTAATAATAGAAGTCGTCCATTTAATACCGATTTGAAATTTAAAACGGTTGCATAAAATTTACTGGATATTTTAATGCTTTAGTGATGACTCGTCAAGCTAATAACGAGTTGTTGATTCAAGTAGTCATTGAAACTTCATAATAGATGATCTTTATGATGGCTCTAGATGATGGGTCGTCATCAGGTCGATGAATCATCAAAGACATTAGTCGGAAACACCCAGGTAATGTAGTAGTACATTTTCATAAAGGGAAACAGATGAAGACTCGTCAAAGGCTTGACGAGTCTTCAGTATCATCATCATTTTTAACCTTTTCTTCTAGTAACAATTTTATTAATGGGCAAGACATGATGAGTCTTCACAGAGATGACAGATCGTCAAGTTAGTTGTTTATCTTTGTTTCAAAGTAATTTTCTTCCTTGACCTGTACAATATCAAAAACCACGTTAAAACAACAAATAGATGCTCAAGAAAATGCACGTATTCAAAGTTGTAAGTGAGATATATAATCTCTATTGTGGTCACATCAGTACTTTATTCTGAGTCAGTTTTGCTGGATAACCAATTGACTTATATCGAGCAGGCTGAGGCCATTATTGACAAAGATATGAGACAATTCAGGTATAGAGATATCCCGGTGGTGATAGTTTGCTGGCCTTATCATCCAGTTGAGAAGGCTAGTTGGAAGAGAGGGAGGGATATGCAAGCTCAGTACCCCTACTTGTTCGAGTCTTCACGTACTCCTTTCTTCTTAACTTTCACAAATGAAAGTTTCTTTAGTAGTGGATGTTATAATGACCCTCAAGGTTATTTTCTTACTTCTGTGATATCTCTATATTTAGAGAATTCTTATAGCTTCTCCAGGTTATTTGTGACTTGCTGGGACTGATAATTTGATTTTCTAGAAGTTTTATACCTTGGTTCCCTTTTTATTTACAGCTTCTCCAGGCCTTTCTCAATTTAGACAACCTGGTACCATTGTTTCCTCAATGTCCATTAGCTCCGGAACACAGACTTTAGTTTAGAAGGACTTTTGGTTCAAATTTTGGAGCTTTTAGTTGCGGTGTAGTACCTCCAAATTAAATTATTTATTTTAAATAATAATTATTCTGCTTTCTTAAATAAAAAAATATATTTTTAGTATCATCCTAAATTATTTACAAGTTTATGGAATGGTCTTTTGAAATAATCTAGTCTCATATCTTATTATTTTGCAAAAAGGGTATAAGCTATTAATATTTTATCGAGGATAGCGTATCAAATTATGATAAAAATAAGTCTTATTAGAAATAATTTGCTAATAATTTGGTATATTTAATAACTTGTAATTCTTTTATAAAAATCCTATACAATACCTGAGTATTTAAATAACGGGAGGAGAAATCTTAACTATTTTCACCATGCATGTACCTCACTTATATTTTGCAAAGAAAAACTTTCCCTTTTTGGAAAGTATACATTATTGTACATAAACAATTATTATCTCATTTAAACTTTTCAACATTGGAAACTTTGACTCCAAAATAGGAAAGTTTTTCTTTGAATTTATATATATATATATATATATATATATATACACCGTGTATTATTAGGTTTTCCTCCTATTTTTGGGTAGTGGGTTTGTTGTCTTTGTTTCGGGTAATTTCTAAACTCGTTTTTCTCATTTAATTTCTCAAATGTAAAGTTTGTACTCTTAATTTTGCGGGCTCATATATCGCTTTTCTCTTATCGTATTAAGCTCAAATTTAAACCATGCATTCCTGGAATTATTCTTTACGCATTGGTATTTTTAATTTTATTTTTTGCATTGTGGAGCCGACAGGCTCATTTTTAGCCCAAAATTCGACCCGAGCTTTTATATAGCAATATGGGTCTTGTTTTACTCATCTTTACATGTGTATTACATTTTTTCTAGTTTTACATAATTCCAAGCTTACTCTTGAATTTTGATTATCTTATCGTGCTTCTCAAGGATACCACCGGAATCTAGGTAGGCTACTACTTGCTTCTGTCAGACTAAGTAATTGTAATGTATATACTTGGTAAATTTCCAGTTCAGGACTGGGTTATTAGTTTAGTGATCCATTATTGTTGATTCTTTGGCCTATGGCCATCCTTGCTGGCCTTACCGTTTATTATATATCCCTGGGGACACGAGGCCCTTCTGTATGTTTCATGCCAACTCTAAAATATAGTGAGGTTGGTAAGGAGATGACTAGTGGTTAGATATTAGTATCTATACCCTGATTTATTTTTGTGGCTTTAGAATCGATCTAGGAAGGCTGATTGATATGTGTTTTATATAAGACATCGTATGTGATTAGTATGTGTGTGGTTACTTGGTTGTAGATAGTTGGATAAGGTTTTGTTGGATAGTTAGTAGCCCTGTGTAATTATGTAGTACCCTATCATGGTGCGAGCTTGGGAGTGAACTGTATTGGCCTGAGTAATGATAGTTTTATATTTTCCTCTATATGGGTGTGTACTTAGCCCTAATAGGCATCATCTTGGCAGTTGTAGCATATTTGGTGCGATCACTCATGGCTCGAGATCATAGTTGGGTTAGGAAAGGGTGTACCTTGTGACTAGGTTCGGAAACCATTTTATGGATTCTAATTAGCGGCCTTAGACCAGTTTAATCTATTGGTTGGTTCTGTGTTGTATGAATAGGTATGCCTGTCAACCATTTCTATATGCGAGATGGAGGGCATCTTTGGTTTGGAGCTATTCCCATATACCGCTCTGCTCGCAGAGCGAATGAGCATAAATCTTTCTGAATACCCGTTATCTCCTCATCTTCCTATTTATAAGCCAACCCAGGAAGAGCTGCACGCCTACATAACTTACCTCCCAAACCAAGGAAGGAAAGTCTCAGATCTATGTAGATGGAACGTAGTGTCGGACAATTATGCCATTCAGAAGAAGTCTTCTACAGAAGCATGCATTAATACTTTTAAAAGGTAACATGGGTTTGACAGGGTAATAATGGAAAATTGGTTTTCCTATATTTATATTATATGTATACACGACTGTGATGTAGTATAGAGCTATTTTCTCATACCGCTTGATTTATTTTCTCACTATCACTACAATTTCTAGGTACTGCCTACATGGAAGCGATTGGACATTTCCTATGCTGATTTGCCTATTTGGATGAACTTGTATTTTCCACTGAGATATGTATATGGGCTAAGCCCGAGCTTTGGCATTTTTCCTTGATGACTATGCCATTAGTTGGCCTTTTATAAGGATTTTGCACGTATGACTAGATTCCTCCAAGGACCCTCTGACACTGGGTGGAAATGCTTGTGATATTACTACTAGGTATAAGCTGCAGCCTCAGAGAGGGGTATATTGGAGTAGGAGGGTTAAGTATACGAAAGTCTTCTGTGGGTTCACGCCTATCAAAGTCTTTGTATAGGTAGGGTGCGTACAGGTACTATTTACTTTTCACAACATTCCTTTGCATTGCGGCCCTACTTGTTGTCTTGTACTCTTCAGGACTTACGGAGAAAGTCCCTATTG
>JBDJHY010183235.1:0-12035 GCA_039654485.1 Withania somnifera
CGCTCTTCCGATCTGCTCTGTGACTTGGGATGTGAGGTTATGATGATGTTAGAGATTATACGTGGTGGGTGTACCTCCATGGACCTTGCCTCTGGGCTATGGCGATGCAAATAAAGGGTCCAAGACAGTAAAGATACATGGGAACTAGGATTAGCCTTCCATGGATTCTGCCTCCTAATCCTATGGGTACCGGAGTTGAAACATACACAAGACTGGTTACTTCATAGTGTGAATTTACTTTTCTGCACTCTTTTTTCTTCACTGTGCTCCTGGTCGTATGGGAAGCATACGGGTGAGTGTTTTTTTATACACACTGCCATTCTTATGGGGGAATGATATTGTTAACATACTTTTTATGATTATTGTTTGATAATCACTACGGTTTATACGTGAGATTATCTTTCTATATGGGTTATTCGTATAAGGTATCATTTGATTTATTTGTCCTTCCCTTACTTGGGGTTACCGGTATATCGTCCATGTTCTCTTCCTGTCTTCTATGTGACTCTTGATAAATTATCATTATTATTCACATATATTATTGCAAGGATTCCATGTACATCCTTCCCTCTTACTTGAGATTCTATTATGTGATTTAGCTAGGGAAACCATGCCTATCGTTTACTTGATTCTTATCTGAGTAGCTAGCTTCTATGAAATATTATTTTCTTCTATGACCCTAATTTATTGTATTCCATTATTTACTGTTATTATCATTGTTATGTGCTTAGTGAGCCTTGGAAGCCTATTAGGTATAGGTTGCTTCGCGACTTGTACTCATATTATACTTGTTCCCCTGGTGCAGATCCAAGTACTAGTGGCTGACATTGATTACGATTTGCCATTCGTATTGGTTTCTTATTACATCAGTGATTCAGGGTGAGCTTGGCGTCTAGCTATTTTTCTTCTCTTTGGATTTGGATTGGTCTCCTCGTATTTTTGGAGATCCATTTATATTAGACTTTTTTCATAGTTTGTTCTTAGAATTTTTGTTTTGGTACAGTGATACCGAGTTTTTGGGAATTTTTTGACTCTTTGTAATTCCGCTATACTGAGTATTTATACTTTCATTTATACTTTAATTATTGTACTTATGCTTTCCGTTATTGATGGGTAGCCCTCCACTTCGTGCTATAGGGTTGGTTCTCCTATTGGTGGTATATTATGTTCCATCATGATCCGAGAAATTAGATCATGATAAATTAGTATCAGAGCTCTAAGTTTGTTGGTGTCAGTGTATAAAACAAATGTAGTCTTGTGGATCTGCTCAGAGATTTTTGTGGCTTGTCTTCGGGAGGAGATAGTGACATGTAGAAAAGCAACTCCTTCTTCTAAATCATGTGGCATGCATACATCCTTGATAGTTCCTTGAAACTTCTCACTCATTGATATTAATATTTCTCAGATGCCTAGTACATGTTCATCAACAGCTAAGAAGACATCAAGAACTCTTGCCAGAGCACCTACTGAAGTACCTACTCCTGAGACTCCAGCAGTGCCTGCTGCACCAGTTCATTATTGAATGTGAGGAGAGTTTAGAGAACCTCGGTGTTTTAATGACCTACGTCATAGCTTTCACCACCTATCTGATGCGTGGTGTAGCTATGTAGTGGTGGAGGGCCTTTGTTGTATCTAGACCAGCAAGTTTACCTCAGCCGACTTGGATCTAGTTTTATGAGATTTTTATGAGAAAGTCTATATCGAAGGCCAAGGGAGAGCTCTTGAGGGGGGCTTAGGAAGCTTGAGTAGGGATTGATGTCGGTGGTGGATTATGAGGCTTGATTCCACTAGTTTTTGATTTATGGTGTGGATTTTAAGCCTACTGAGGCGGAGAGAGTTTGCAGATTTGCTTATGGGATGAGAGAGTCTCTGTGAGGTTGTGGATTTGTTAGAATCTTATGGTCGACTGTTTAGGCCATGTTATATCATGCTAACTCTATAAAGGTTCTCTATCGTGAGTCACGTCAGTGCAGCGAGAAGAGGCAGAGGCATTATGGAGGTTACAGTAGGTCTCGTTCTTGGGGTCATGGGCAATTTCATCCCATAAAGGGTCAGTCTAGTAGGACAGTGCGGGCTTCATTAAGGGTTTCATCACCTTCTCCAGCTTAATTTTCTTTGGGATCTGGATTTTCTCAGCATGGTAGTCGATGGGTTCTGGCAGAGGTTCCTAACAGAGTGGGCCATTAGGGTCGTGTTATGACTGTGGCATTATTGACCACTATTCTAGAGCTTGTCCTCAGATGATCACTATTTAACTTGATCCTCAGAGGTGTACATCCTATGAGGATAGTGCCTTATAGGCTAGAGGTAGAGAAAAGGGTGATTATCTTAGTGGTGGCCGCATGGTAGGGGTAGTAGTCACTGTAAAGTTCATTATGGCAATGATCTTCAACTATATTCTATTCCATCTATGCCATAGGTGGAAGCCTCAGATATTGTTATTACAAGTTTGATTTCTATGTGTTCTACACCTGTGTCGGCCTTGACTGACCTCGTATCTATTTGCTATTATGTGTCTACTTATTTTGCAGCAGTTTAGGGTTGCCTAATGAGACATTATCAGTATGTACGCATACCCTTGTAGGGGATGCTTATTAGTTGATCGGGTGATCAGGTTATGTATGATTTCTTTTAGTAGGCTGGGTACTTGGCTGACTTGATGTTTTCAGACATGGTTAATTTTGATATCATATTAGGCATGGATTGGCTGTCCCCCCACTGTACGGTTTTGGATTGTTATGCCAAGATCATCAAATTAGTTGTGCCTAGTTCATCTCCAGTTGTATGGCAGGGTTCTGGTAGTCGCGCACCAATAAGGTTTATTTCTTGCCTTCAGGCTAGGAGGTTAGTAGGGAGAGCGTGTTTGGAATATTTATCCTATGTCCGTGATATTTAGGCTAACACTCCTACTCCTAAGTCTATCCCTATTGTTTATGACTTTCTTAATGTATTATTGACAGACCAACCAAGCCTACCACCTGAGAGAGATATTGACTTTTCTATTAATTTAGAGTTAGGCACTAAGCCCATTTCTATTTCTCCTTACGGTATGGCTCATGTAGAGTTGAGAGAGCTAAAGGTTTAGCTCTAAGACCTTTTAGATAAGAGGTTTGTTCATTCTAGTGTGTCACATTACGGAGCGCCAGTTCTCTTTTGTGAAGAAAAAAGATGGTACATGGTTCTATACAGATATGCATCGATTATCAGCAGTTGAATAAAGTCACATTGAAGAACAACTATTCTATTTTGAGGATTGTTTATTTTTTTTATCGACTTTAGGGAGAAGCAGCATTCTCTAATATTGTCTTAAGATTCGATTACCGCCAGTTGCAGATTCGGATAGAGGATATTCCTAAAACAACATTCGGGACTAGATACGACCACTATGAATTTCTAATAATGTCCTTTGGTCTAACTAATGCTCCATCAGCTTTCATGGACTTGATGCATAGGCTTAATCCCTACCTAAACTCTTTCATGATTGAATTTATTGATCATATTTGGTGTATTCACAGAGTAAGTCCGATCAGGAGTAGCATCTAGATTTGATTCTCCAGACACTGATAGAACACAGGCTTTATTCCAAGTTCTCAAAGTGTGAGTTTTGGTTAGAGTCCCTTGCATTCTTGGGGCATGTGGTGTCCAATAATAGGCTTAAAGTTGATCCATCTAAGATTCAGGCAGTGTGTGATTGGCCATGGTCGACCTCTATTACTGAGATTTAGAGTTTTGTTGGTTTAATTAGTTACTATCGGCATTTTGTCAAGGGGTTCTCGTCAATTGCAGAGCCCTTGAGTGTGAGTTAAGCTTTTCAAAGCTCAAGGATTTATTGACTTTAGCGCCAGTATTGACCTTCCTAGTTGATGGTCAGGGATTCTTCGTATATTATGAAACTTCTGGAGTTGGTTTGGGTTATGTTCTGATGCAGAAGGTTCGAGTGATTACGTATTCTTTGAGTCAGCTGAAGGTCCATGACTGTAACTACCCCACTTATGACATAAAGTTGGAGGAGGTAGTGTTTGCACTTAAAGGCATTATTTGTATGAAGTTTAGTGCGAGATCTTAACTAACCATCATAGTGTTCAGTATATTATAAGCCTGAAGGAGTTAAATTCCAAGAATCGAAGGTGGATTGAGTTACTAAAAGACTATAATATTTCCATTCTATATCATCCAAGCAAGGCAAACATTGTGGTTGACTCCTTGAGCAGGAAGGCGGTCAGTATGGATAGCTTAGCAGCATTGTCAGCTTTAGAGAGGCCATTGGCAAAAGAGGTTCAATCGTTGGCTAGTCGGTTGTTTTGAATTGATCTATCAAACTCCAAGATAGTGTTAGCATATGTTGAGGCCAGATATTCCTTGTCATATCAGATTCGGCAACGACAGTTTAAGGATAAATGATTGGTTGCTCTTTATAACCACGTATTAGATGGAGAAGCCGGAAGGGTTTCTATTAATTCTGATGGCTTCCTTTCATTTGATGGTCACATATGTGTTCCTCGGGTTGGTGATTTGGTTCAGCTGATTCTCCGTGGGGATGACAGCTCTAAGTATTCTATTTATCCTAGTACAGCCAAGATGTACCATGATTTGCGACAATTGTATTGGTGGAGAGGGATGGAGAGGGATATTTCTGAGTATGTGTCTAAGTGTTTGAACTGTTAGCAGGTAAAGTATGAGCATACACAACCAGATGGTTTGATGTAGAGACTCCTTATTTTGATTTGAAAGTGGGAGCGGGTGACTATGGACTTTGCTTCTGGTTTTCCTCGGGCTAGCAGGGGGTGCGATACTATTTGGGTCATTATTGAAAGACTAAGTCAGCACACTTCACTCCCACTCACTCTTCTTATAATGATGAGCGTCTAGGTCAAATCTACATTAATGAGGTGGTTCAATTGCATGATGTTCCTGTTTCTATCATTTCTGATCGAGCCACCTAGTTTACTTTGTAATTTTGGAGATCTGTTCAATGGGATTTGGGCACTAAGGTCCAGTTGATCACAGCGTCTCACCCACATATTGATAGCCAGTTCGAGCGGACTATTCAGGTGTTAGAGGATATGTTGAGGTCTTGTGTGTTGGATTTTAGTGGTGCTTAGGATCAGCATCTTTCTTTAGGTAATTTTGCTTATAATAATAGCTACCACTCCAGCATCGAGATGGAACCATTTGAGGCTTTTTATGGTAGACAGTGTAGGTCGCCAATTGATTTGTTTGATGGTTTTAAGGCTAGTTATAAGTTGAAAATTACCATTCTTTAGTCAATAAGTACTTAGGCTCTAAAATAAGCAAATTTGAGATAAATCTCAATTGACCCACCAGGGAACTGGACTACCGGTCCCAGCAAGTCATAAATGACTTGGGTCAGCTATTGGAAGGCTTTAGAATACAAAACGTCGCATAATTCTCATAAATAACCATAAGGGTCATTATAACATCTACTACTAAAAGGACTTTCATCCCCAAAAGTCAAGTAAAGTAGGAAATAAATCTTAGATGAATCTTAGGTCGCCAATTGATTTGTTTGATGGTAATTTTCAGCTAGTAAGAATGTTAGTGTTTCTGTTGGAGTGCTTGGTGTATTTGAGTACCTTGGTGTAGTAGCTTGTTTTTGGATATTCTTTGTTTTAGGGGCCATTTTGCTTAAAACGACATCGGATGATCGTTTTGATGATTCTATTGGATCTAGAATGTTGTTTTCATGCTTTTACACTTTTGGTTTGCTAAATTTGGGCTCGGATTGCTCATTACGGATCTTGTAAACTTAATTTCTCAGTTTTTGTGAAATTGTAGGCACAGACTGCCCCTGCAAAAGGGAGATCGAACCTGTGATGTCGCCCTTACGACTAAGGTGTCGCCTTAGCGACCATCGCACTTGCAATGGTTAATTTCCACGTCGATGTTTCCACAGCGACTCAAGTAGTCGTCTTTGTGAAGGAGATTATGGGGTACAAGGTTGTACCTGCGACTCTATTTTTCGCACATGCGACATTAGTAGTGATTATGAATAGCTGCAACCCCTTCAACCATTCCATTTAGCTAAATCAGATTCTCTTCTTTTCCTCAAATTATAAGGCATAAACTTGAGGAAAACACATCCAATCTTGAACATAAAGTTTCTAAAGATTCCTTACATCTTCCCTACTTCCGGTAAGTTCGTTCTCTTTAGTTTCCGTCAAATTGGGGTTTCCTCCATTGATTTCTAAAATAAGAAAAAGGAGTAATTTCAGTTTATATCAAGGGAACGAGTAGGTGCTTGTTCTATGAATCATGTTAATCCTTAGTTATCATTTCTTTACAGAATTTCCCTATTCAAAGTCGTAAAGCATGAAAAGTTTAACTCTATAAACCAAATCAGTCCCAAGATGATTTGAAGCCCTTCCCTTGCCCGAATTATTCTCAAATTTAGAGCACGGGTTCCAAGAAATTTTAGGAAACCTATGGAAAAGATTATTTACAATTCTAATGTGCGGCCCCATGGGCCTAATTTAGGCCCGTCCAAAGCTTAATATAATTTATATTTTTAGACTCATATTGATACATGGATTACTATTTTAGAATTTTCAGAGTTATTGGATATCATTTGCTATCAGTCAGAGTAACAATTGTGATATTCATAACTTTATCATTAGACGATAGCTCGGCTCCAGGGGCTATCTCTAGGTATATAGCTTTGATAATTGTACTAAATATCATCTATGGGGTAGGTTAATAGGTTGTTAACATGTAATTGGACCACTTCTTCATTGCATTCCCCATTTATTCCCAATGTTGGCATTCGATAAAATACGACGCAGGTGACCTAGAATTATCCTTGCGGTGTCTTTAAAGAGACTCTGGAAGTTGTAGAATGTTGATGCGTGGGTTGGTTTTGGACTCAGCCCTCGGGTTTGAGTTGTTGTATTGTGCTGCTTATTGTAGCTTAGATACACCTGTGCAGGGCATAGGCTGGCTATGTATATTATGTGTTGTGCATTCATTCTACGAAAGTTTGAGCCATAGGCTACGTGTTGAGAGTTCATTAGGGATGGGGCCTATATCTCCACTTGATTTTTATGCCATGGAGGCTAGATACTAATAATAATAATGGATAATGGCATAACATATGATAATTTGGACTACTTTGATAATAATATAAGTTGAAGGATCTTTTAATGTTTCAGACTAAGCAATGTATCAAGCACCCGGAATTACTATTTTTACTTATTTTAGTTTTGACTTCACCCCCAGGCACCGGGAAATATCATTTGACTAATAAATGCTGGGACTTGAGTCTAACTATGTTCAGCAGTAAGTACAGCCAGTAGCACTTGGTCAATTTTCTTATGGCAGTAAGTACATCTTTTTGAAACTTATCACACTTATTGGTTTTGAAGATTTTGATGATACGTGTTCCATTGAGGATGTTGGTGATACCTCTATATTGAGGCGTTGTATGCCATATATTGCTGAGTATGGCTTGATGATACAATTTTATGAGGCATCGGATGCCAGACTATGAGACCCTTGAGGCTCTATGACTTGGGATGTGAGGTAATGATGACTTTAGAGATTGTACGTGGTAGGCGCACCTCTATAGACCTTGCCCCTAGGCTACGGCAACATGGAGGAAGGGTATACAAAATAGCAGAGATATATGGGAAATAGGATTAGCCTTCTATGGATTCTATTTGCATTAATGGATTCTATTTGCATTTATCCCAGTAAAGAACTAGGTTAACATCAATGCATCTTTACAAAATTTTTTAGGCAAGTATTGAATGTGTCACCTACTACCAAAAAGTCATCCATGAAGACTTCAAAAGAGTCTTCTACTATGTCAGAAAAGACAGACATCATGCATCTTTGGGAAGTGGCCAGAGCATTACACAATCCATAAGGCATCTATTTAAAAGAAAATGTACAATAAGGGCATGTAAATATTGTCTTCTCCTGATCCTCTGGAGTTATGGAAATCTAGTTATATCTAGAATAACCATCTAAGAAGCAATATTCGCCCCTTCTAGCAAGGAGATCAAGCATCTGATCTATAAATGGCACCAGAGAGTGTCTTTCAAAGTAGAATTGTTTAGCTTCCTATAGTCCATCTAAATTCTCCGACCCGTTATTGGCCATAATGGGATCAATTTATTTTTCTCATTCGACACAACGTCGTACCTCTCTTTTTTGGTACACACTTTACCCGACTTACCCATTTTCTATAATATGATAAATAACTCCAGCATCCAACCACTTAATAATCTCTTTCTTGACAACTTTTTGCATTGGTTGGTTTGGTCTCCTTTGATGCTCTCTGCTAGGTACACTATCAGTCTCAAGCTCTATGTGATGCAAGTAAACTCCTGGTGGGATACCGATATACCTATGATAGTTTGTCCTATGGATTTTTTGAAATTTTTCAAAATTCAAACTAACGCATCAACTTTTTGGCCTATAAGATGTGTAGAAATAATGACTATCAAGGTGTTATCAACTCACAAGAATGCATATTATAGGTGGCTTGGGAGTGCTTTGAGTTCTAATACTATGATCTCTTTAACTGATGGTCTCCCTGGTAGAGTTGGACTGTTACATAGGTCTAAGTCAAGCTTTCTTGGCTCATATGAATGACCTAACTCCCTTCAAAGAATTTACAGTTTCCTCATACACATCCATGCCTTCACCATCAAATTTCATCACCACTGCTGCTAACGGCTCAACAAACAACTTCTCATCAATCTTTAACTCTCTTACATCATCCCATTCAACCTCAATAATAGATACTACACTCATATCCTTTGGTTGCTTCATAGATTTACAAATGTTGAATGTAACTTCCTCCTTATTCACCCTAAACTTCATCTCTCCTCTTTAACCATCTAATAAAGCTCTTCCAGTTTCCAAAAAGGGTCTACCCAAAATGATTGGCACTTCAAAGTCATTATCATAGTCTAGAATAACAAAGTCGACTGGAAAGATGAGGTTGTTCACTTTGATAAGTACATCAAACAAGATTCTGATTTGTCTCTTGACTGATCAGTCAGCCATTAAAAGCCACATTATCATCGGTGTGGGGGATTCTAAGCCCAACTGTTTGTAAAATATTAATGGCATCAAGTTGATACTGGTTCCTAGATCACAAAGGGCTCGAGCAAAATAAAACGTTCCAATAGTACATCGAATTGTGAATGCTCCTAGATCTTCTTTCTTTTCTACCAAGGATCTAGATTAAATATCCTTATAATGATGAATAATATCTTTAGGCTAAAAACATATTGTCCTTTTCTTGGTTAACAGGTCTTTCATTAATTTATCATATCCTAGCATTTCTTCGAGTGCCTTAACCAGCAAAACATTTACGGACAGTAAACCGACCATTCTCAGCTTTTTCTTCATTCATTGAGGGAACAGGTTTGGTGGTTGTCATCTTGGTCACCTATTCTAGTTCCTCCTTACTCAATTCGCGTATAGGTTTTCTCCTTTCCAAAAATTCCATTATCATTCACATCAACCATATCTTCTTTGGTGGTTGAATTCTTAACTGCCTTATTTTTTCTATAGTCAACTTTAGATTAGACAATGCCTTTTTTATTCTTGTGGTGATTTCCATGCAACTTCCTTCTTTATTTGGAGTTTGTGCTGTATCACTGGCCTTTTTCGGTTCAAAGAGGAAAACATATACCCTATGTGGTACTCCAATTACTTTATTGACATGGAATGTGAGTCAACCATCTTATCAATATTAGATATCCTCATATTCATTGCCTTTAATCTTTCATCAGATGATTCTACCTTTTGAAGCACTTTAGCTAACATTTCTTCCATTGTTGAAGTACCAATCTCTCTCTCACAATTCCCTGTGGAAAATATACACCACTCATGGAAGTATGCTTATTACTCCAAATGTTCTTCTACCTATTACGATAATCTCCTCTTTCATGGAAGTATTCTCTGTTAAAGTTCTAACCTTGGGTTCCCTAAGGGAATCCCCAATGATTCTACAAATACTCTGTTTCCTCCTCAGAGTTAGATTGATTGTCTTCTTATCTAATTTTACCATAAGCAGTAACAACTTTTACTTTCTCATAACCTCCTCCTAGCAGTTGTTTATACATAAGTTCTATCTGAGTCTTTAGGTGGGCCATACATTAGTCTCTCTTCTTCTCTTCGGCGTTGCTCCACCGATAAAGTCTCCATTTTGCACTACCATACACTTCAGCTTCTCTAGTACTCCATCCACGATTATTTTTGGTCACTATATCAAGTTCCTGCGACACTCAGGCATCTGATCTAGAAATATAAGATCCTCTATTTATACCATCTGCTACTAACTTTTTAAAGGTGCATTCAAGGCTCTGTAAAAAGTCTCCTTCAAATAATAATCTCCTAACCCATCAGTAAGGCATTGCTTAATCTTATTATTAAACCTCAACCAGACCTCATGCAAAGCTTCATCATTCTTCTACCTGAAATTTGTAATTTCATCCCAAAGTACTAACATCTTTGAGGGCGAAAAGAATATTTTGAGGAAATCCTCTTTCAGCTCACACTCGTTATATATTGATTATGGTGGAAGGTCATCCAACCACATAGTGACCTTTCCATACAATGACAATGGAAATAGTCACAGTCATATTGCATTCCCGACTCAGTCTTAGCAGGTTGTAAGACTTACAGATAGCAGTGAAGTTATTCAAGTAAAGGTCAAGGTCTTCACCTGCTACTCCTCTAAATAGCCCCTTCAAAGTTAAGAGCTGGATCACAGTGTTGGTGATGTTAAATTTTCTTCCCGGTGCTAGAGAAGGTAATATAATTGCTTTCGTTGCACCAGCATCATCATCATCATCATCATAATCGTCATACACCAAATTATTCCTCCTAGGCTGAGGTCAAGGAGGTGCAACTGGATTGTTGCCTCTGGGTGGATTATTTGGAGATAAATGATCAGGATTGTATAACAGTGCATCGCTATGAATCCGTCTCACTGTGCTAGTAATCAATGTATTGAATGGCAGTAATGGTATACTCAAGCTTCGAGTATTTGGCATAAACTATCGATCACCTTGTAATAGAAAAATAACAACAACTAAAAGCAAAAAAAACTATAAATACTACTAAATGACAAATATTCACAATTGACCTTAATTGACAATGGTTTTCTCCTACAATGGAGAAAAAATTTGATAATGCACAAATTACACCTCCAGAAAAAGCATAAACGGTCGTTGTTCAAATATAGAATCCGACAAGGTTAGGGTTGATCTCACAGGGAATATGGTTTCGGATTCAAGTCTAATGACAATATTTAATCAATTAGTTACTTATTTCTAAAAGACAATAAAGTAAATAAGGGGATTTGTTTATGTAAAATAGTAACAACTTGCAATTGAAGTTAGAGATCAATTTGCATAATTTGTTAAACATTAGAAGTAATGAGAAAAACCTAGGATTATGTTCATTGTGGTATCAACAAATCCTTGGATTATAAATGTTAATGGTCTTGCAATCTTTTATAAAAGTTATTTATAGAAATGGTGCTTATTATCTAAGTGTTTTTCAACCTATTCCTAGATAAATCTCTTTTACACCTTCTCAGGCTACAAAAGAGTGCAGTATTTCTATCATAATAACTTTAAGATAATTATCCTAGTTACAGCAATAATCATTAGATAACGGTTAATGGTCTGAATTTCTTATCATAATCTCAACTCCTAGGTTTAACATATGTTCTAGTGTTTGCAACCACCAAAAATCAGTTAAATTATAGGGATTATGTGTTAATACACTTATTGAGATGCAAGAACTTTGATAGAATTATAACCCTAGGTTTGTTCAACCATGGATCTCAAAACCTTAGAGTTGGGGATTTAGCCACTTATGATTGCAATTACACAACCGCAAAGAGAATATTTAATATACACCATACCAATAAAAGACTCTTCTAAGTGATCAATTATAATTAATGATGAACAAAACTCTCACACTTTGTATAGTAGTAGAGAGAATAAAGCGTAAAAAATTCTCTCACAAATAATAGTCTAAAGATAATTAAT
>JBDJHY010183246.1:0-12034 GCA_039654485.1 Withania somnifera
TGTAAATTCTCTCTTTTGCCTTGTACAATGTTTCCCATGTAGACCACTTCCTCATCGTAGCCTGAAAAGCCTTAAATTTCATAGCTTTATTCCTTGTAAATTGTCTTGGAGCTTTATTGATTTCCATACTAGCTTTGTTGCCATCCATGCTTGTATCATACATTATGAACTCAGCACAGTGGTCTCAAACTGGCTGAGGTTATGCAACCTCTATTGACATCTATTAATCAAATCCCTCAAATCCTCTCATGGGAAACTAGTATATCAAGGAGGACCAAACCTCAAGAATCAATCCAATGACTTCTAATACAAGTCAGACATAGATAGATGAGGTTGAACAAGCAGAACCACAAATAGAGTTGGAATTTTTGGGGATGAAGATAGATAAAATTTGTGCTTGAAGTAAATTAAATGGGAATGTAGAAATCGATTTTGGAAAACTCAAATCATAAGAACTTTGTGCCGTAGGAAACTCTAAACCATAAGTACTAGGCTTTGGTGGAAAACTTGGACTGAAAGATCTTGAGGTTGAAGTCTGCACCTAATGTTTTGGCTGCCCTGACTTACCCAACAATTGTAAGAAAAAACCCCTAATCTCTGGAGTTAAGGCTTGAACTTATTCGCATAAGGGAAAATTAGACCGATCCATGCACCATCGGTGGATGCTAACACATTGCCATCTTAGGCTCTATATCCGAACTACGGGATGGTGAAGCAACTCTAGATGGAGTAATATCTCCAGAAAACCCTCGATCTCAGACCTTACCACATGATCGACTCTTAGTTTGTACTATATCTAGTTGTAAAATAGGTGCATCATCTGCTACCTCTGTTGATGATCTTATATGTGCCATATGCGGAAGAGTGAACATGAACAATTGATATTTTAAGAGACCAACTACAATACACGCTTGATATAGAAGTGAAAATAGAAGGAATTCCTAGTAATTTACTTGTAGCCTCCCAAAGATAAGATACGAACGTCTCCACACCTCAACCTATAACACTCTACTAGACACTAGCTTATATACTAAGGATACCGCTAAACATAGTGCTCTAATATAATTAATCATGACCTAATTTCTCATGTCAAGAGGGGACCTAAATCCAATAATAGGAGAACAACCCAAAGAGCATACAAAGCATGCATCGCAAACTAAAAGCAAAAGGTAAGACATAATATTAAGGAAAGGGATAAGTGAAAGTCTAAATTAGTCACATAACATACCAAAAACCTTCCAGTTGATACAAGATCTATTAAATAGAGTACAAGTTTAAAAGGAAATTCAGAATCTATCCCAAAAGTAAAAAAGGACAGAATAAGAGAAAACAAAGGTAAAAGAGCAGCTCCAGATGCTAGGAGAAATTATCCACTTCAGCACTAAAATATCAGTCCAAATAAGGAAATCAACATTGACCTCTTACTAGGGTGTACACCAAAAAGTTGCAAAAGTTTAGTATGAGTACAAAAATAGGTACGCAGTAGGCATCACAGTCTTACTGGACTCATATAAGAAATAAAAGCAGTAAGTAGACATATAAAGTACAGAAGTCATGGAAGTCAAACTAGTTGAGCAAACAAGGTGGACTAGCTAATAGGATAAAGGAAAGTAAATGTCCTAAATATCCAGATACAATAAGGAAGATTATTGAAACATAGGAAAGAACGTACCTGAATCCATGCTCACAAATAAGATATATAAGATCTAAAGGAATAGCAGTAAGTGGTAACCTCAAATAATGGGGATAGGAAGAAAACACTAACTAAAATATTTACAACAACAAATGAACATTAAAAGTAAGATGGAAGATCTAACCAACCAATAACAATATGTCATATCTTAAACAATAAAAAAGTAGCTTAAACAAAATCATATACAAATAAGAAAAACAAACAAAGATGAATGTAAACCCTCTACAACCCATCATACGAGGGAGTATAAAAACAAATAGCACAAAATGTAGAATATACATGATAATAATGATGGAATAATAACAAAGTATATTGGTATGATCCTACCTCAATCTCACATGCCCATCATGTTAGGACACATAAAAGCCCACAATCTGTATACCTCTACTTCCCTGTATACCCCTTCCCTTTTTCCTGTAAACCATTGTTGGTAGGGTCAATAGAGGCTGCAACTTCTTGGAACTTATCTCATAAAGTAAATTAAATTCATATTATAATAAACTATACCCGGACATCTGTCGAGTCTATATTAGAATCAATATCAATGACTGTGCCCAACCATAAATAGGAATAAATTCGAAGTGAAATCAACATCTAGCTTTTGGATGAAACAAAGTCTAGTATTAACTCATAATTGTGATTAGCTCCTTACTTCGCCTCTTTATCATTAGAAATGGTAAAATATTTCAAAATATACGTTTATCTCATTGTACTAAAAATGGATCCCGCACCAGTATGCAAGGTTTTAAAATAATGGATCCTGGACTCTTGGTCATAAAATAGTAGAAACCAGTGCACAAAAACTAGTTTCAGTATGATGATATGCTCAAACATTACAAGGTAGCATAATAAATTCTACCTTCCTTGCACATGCTTGATATATAGAATAAACATAATTAGTTGAATATCTAGGACATGAAGATATTTCCAATAACTACCTTCATCTATTCTCAAAAGTCAATCAAGACCACTCAAGGTCATAGATTAACTATAATCATGAATGCAACACCAAGACGTAGCAAAAAGTATGACTAATGAAGCGGATATGGTGATAGGTATCAACCTTGAAAATCCCAACCAAAGGATGGATAATTACTCAAATTATTTCTCATATAAGAAATGGCTAAGGTTGGTAAGCCATAGCCTACCTTACCTCTAAAGATAAACTAGTAAATATTGTGTAGAACTGGCCTAGATAGCTCTAATAACTCAGAGAATGCAAAAAATGATCTTGAAAAATAATGAAACAAGAGATATAATAATATACATGTTAAATGAGTCAAATGATACACATTAATACATAATTATAGCTAGGGTCAAACTAGGTGTACGGGCCACGGACCTAAAACTACAAACCAAAGGTATCAAGATTTTTCCTATATCGTAGGGAACTCATACCGAAAATTTTGTGCTAAGACATGAAAGCAATTGTATAGATAAAATAAATAAAGTGAAGAATCACATGAAGAAATTGGAAATTTAGGATAAAATTTGGTGAAATTTGAATGATAACATACCAATAATTCAAGAATAATCAAAGAAAGTAAGTTTCGAACATCACCCGAGCTCAAAAGTAAAATTCAAGCTCCAAAAATGATGGAAAACAAATTTTTGAAGTGAGAATATAAAGAAACTACAAGAAAATTTAGGATTTAAAGTTTATATACTAGACCTACGTCTCAGCGCCATCGGCGCTAAAGGCTGGAGAAAACAATTAGTGCTGTTGAGCATGATTGCACTAAAGAGATGGGGAGGGAATTAGCTCTACCAGTGTGCTATTAACGTGATCACGTTGCTTGCAGTACATGTGTCACAGTGCCATCGATGGTCAGCTATAACGATCACGCAAAAGGAGAAAGGAGGGACTTGGCGCGATCGTACCCCCTTGGCATGCTAAAGCTGAATGAAATTCAGCTGCACCAGATTAAGAAAGTCTTAGATAGAGGATAATAGGTCTTTGGGCCAAAAAAGGTACCGATACAAAAAAAAAAAACAAGTAGAAAAATTTCATAAAAATAATATTCTGGACACTACAGTACAGTTAAAGTTTTGATTCGAGATCGTTTCAATGAAATATTGACATAGTCAACACTTTGTAAAAATATCCAACTCCCTAACCACCTACCCAAAGTGAGCCCTGCTGGTCCGAATCCTAAATGAACAAATCACAAAAATCCTAACTCAACATTCCAGAGTTGGTGGTAGTTTGATTTACAATATGAGGTGCCGAGCACAAAATGAACCCCCAAAATCCACTTATGAACTACAAAGAGTCAATAACTCACAAAATCATGAAAAAACAAAACTAAGGTCTCTGGACTCCAACTAATAATTCATTAAGACAAAAATCCATATTCCGGAACAAATGACATTTTAGGTATTTGATTTCGAGTTTGTTTTCATTGAATATTGTCAAAAGTCAACGAATTTACTATTAAAGGCTCTAAATTAGGAAGATAGACATAATAACCAAATAAATGACTGTGAACAAAACTAGTGATTCTTATAAGTCTTTGATAACTCAAGGCCTCTATAGGAATTATCTAAGATACAAGAAAATATGAAAATATGAAAAGTGAATGTAATGGTGTTACAAACTCATGGTCTTGTTTCTAATACTATGAGATAAAATGAGTAATAGATTATGTTTTACCAGTTTTCTATGATAAATATGATGAGGAATATACAATCACTATTTATATACACTATTAGACCTAGTGATGACCATGCGTTAAACGTTGATGACTTATGCTGATTTAATCTCGGTGATGCCGGAGTGATAGACATTGATGACATATATTGGTTTTAGTCTTGTGGTGCTCAATCAATGATATTGAGATTACAGTGATTTAGACCCATTAATGACCGGGTATTCATTCATACATTGATGTTTTGAGAGCTGAATTAAGATCTAGTCAAGTATGGAGTTAAAATGTGGTGATGCCCACAAGGGAAATTTCTGATTCGAGTTGATATTCAATTGGAGGAGGAGTATTCTGGGGAGTAGAGGCAAACAAGGAACTCTTCATTAGGTCCTGTATAAAGGACCTACGGGTACCAGAAGAGCATACACATTCACATTTACCATACATCATATAATCACACATTTTTTTTTATCTTAAGTGCTATTTGCTATTTGGTTTCTCCAATAGTATGGGATGTCATAGGATTTGCATTAATTTGTTTCAATCCCATGGTAATATGGGATTTCTTGGGATTCTTTTTTACTTGTATTTGTTAAATACACTATTATGGGATGTAATTATATCTTTTGGTTCTCAATTATTGCTTCCCTTGTTGTGGTTAGCTATCCTTCCTTCATCCATTATTATTGGTTATTGGTATACCTCTATTTCAGTTATTTGTTTGTACTCCTTATTAGTTAAGCATGGATTCATGTATGCTCTTTCCTTGTTTTCCTGAATTTTCCTATAGCCAGGTATTTAGTATATTTACTTGTCTTATCTAGTTAGCAAGCTCCTCTATGATCCCTAAGTATTTGACTTTTGTGAATTATTTTATTTATAATTCTATTTACTTTCTTTATTTATTATAAGATCCCATTCAGACTATAACGCCTATCAGGTAGCAATTATTTGTTACTCATAATACACTTCTGATTTTTTTGGTTCATATCTGAGTACCAGTTGTCGACACTGATTTCTAATTTGGGTTGAGCTTCTATTGCTGAGGTAGATGATGACTTCTGATGTTTCGAGCCTATTTTTTACCTTTACTTATGTTTTTTCTATAATTTATTTTATGACAGACATTGTTCTTTTGATTTTAGGAATTGTACTCTTTACAAGTGGTGCTTATATATCAGATACCAAGTTTTGGGTTTCATATTAGATTGACTTAGACTTCTACTTAGTCCTTTTCCTTATATTGTCTATTATTTTCCTCTTTCACTTCCATATTGATGATTTTTGTGGTTTTGGGGTGGTTCTCCTACTATGGAATGTAGGTGACCTCATAAATCAAAAAAATAAGCTCATGACACAACTTCATCTAACAATATTTTAGAAGTTGGTTTTAGTATTTGCTGATTAAATCAGCAAAAACTGCAACAACTTTTGTGAATAACTACAACTACTAACCTAAAATTAAAAATCAACGAAAGAAAATATTTATCTAAATAATCATTATGAGTATATAAATGCATAATGTGTCTTATAGAGTCCTCGGGGGAATCAAGAAACTTATTAATCTCGATAATATGTTATTGACTATTGAAATCCATCTACTAATCCTTGGCGTAATAACTTGTTCTAAAACATCTTTAATTTTATCTAACAAGTGGAATCAACTACTGAATCAATTAAAAAAAATTAACATTTACCATTAAAGCCCATGGTAATCTACAAAAAATTTTCATCTTCAAATCTTTAATGATTACCATTAATAGATATAACATATATGTCTCTATGTATTGGATTGAAATATCTTTTATTAGTTGAGAGAAAAATCCATTCCATTGCAGTCTTCATGTTTCTATCTTTTTATCAAGAAGAATATTGTCAAGACTTAATTTCTCTAGTCATTAAGGCACCTACAACACACCATAGGTGAACCGCCAAATAATTCGAAAAGCAAGAGTAACAACAAAAAATTGAAATCTAAATAAAATGCAAGAAATTCCCAAATCTTGTTATAGGTATATAAAGCCTCTAAAATAAAAATGCAACTCAAAAATTAAAACTGTATGGTATTCTTGAATATAAATTACACGAAATAAAGGATAAGAAAGATAAAGTAGATTTTGGATGTCAAGGGTCGTCCTCTATCTCAAGATCAACCAATCAACACGAACTCAAAAATCAATGGTGCGCCCACATACTTAGATCTACACAAAGAAGATGCATGAGTATAGTATGAGTATTAGATAGCCAAAGAGCCCATTATGCATTATGCCGATGTCGCCCATATATAAAATAATAGCGATATAGATAATAATGAAAGACAAGTCACAAAAATCAAACAATTACAAGAAATACTAAAACTAACTAATAAGATATAGGAAAGTAGATACCCTATAAATCTATCCAATAATTATCAATGAATTGGAAAAAAAATAACATGAAAGTACCTAGATCCATTCTCAACTAACAAGGAATAATATCATACAATGGATATAGTGGTATATCGGTAACCTCAAATAAAGGGGAGAGAAAACAAAGGATTAACTATAACAAATCATGAATAATATAAAGTAAAAAGGGATACCCAAAGAGTGAGATCATTGATCTATCAATAAATAAACATGATGAATTATGTAAACTAAAATCCTAACGAGGGCCCATACACCCTTGGAATAAAAATAAGATAATACAAACTCCTTTGATGCCCATACAACCGAATATTAAAACTAGAAACAAGAACACAAGGATAGAGTATAAAAATAATATGATTCTAGTAAAATATGTATCAAGTATTGTCCTCCTCTGATCCCACAAGCTCAGTAGGCATGACCAATGGAAGGCTGCAACCTATATACCTCTACTCCACCACATACCCATCATTCAGTCACCTTCAATCAAGGATTGGTAGGATGCATGAAGTTTCCAATAGCATACAAATAATAATATCAAATTATATTTAGACCTTTATCGAGTCTACTTCAAAAGATCAAGTGACAATAACCATGCTCAGCTGCAACCTAGTCCGGAATTAGTTAAAAACTTAATTTTTAGGTCTTGGTTACAACCAAGTCTAGAACCAACCTCAAAATTAGTGGAAAAGTTTAACTTTAACCTTTAACCATTTAAAACTAGTTAAACTCATCAATTTATACTAATTTTAAAGTCATAATATCAAAAATAGGGATACAAGGCTATGCAGGGTTTCAACATCAATGATCTTAGGCTCTTGAACATTACACAATAGAAACTAATGCATAAAGCTACTTTTTATGATGATGTTGTGCACAACCACAAAACATATATCCCAGCAAGTGCGACAGACCCTATAAATGCTCGGCCACAACAACAATCATGAACAGTCATAATGTATGACACTCATGGACATTTACTAATAACCCAACTATTTTTATTTTTAGAGTTGATAAAGACCACACAGTGTCACTAGGTAATTAGTAAATGCAAAACGACACCAATACATAAATAGAGAATTGGACTAATATATGTGACCGGTGTCAAGGTTGCCAAACCTAAAAAATCAACCCAAGGATATCTAATTACTACCATTTTTTCAAACATACAATCAATCTCATATAAGTATGCCATAAATTACCTGACATTCAGAGTTCACATTCACAAATATCGATAAAATAGCTCAAATAAATCTAACAACTCCGAAAATGCTCCAATGTTCATGAAACTAGAAATATAATAATCTACACATTAATAAAATCCAAATGATACCCAAAAAACTATATTTATATCTAGGGTAATCTGAGTCAAAATGGTCCTTCTAGCCTTAATATTTGAACAAAAGGTATCAAAACATTTCCCATAACATAAGAAACTCATACCTATAATTTGGTGTTAAGAAGAGCAATCTAAAGGAACTTATGGTTATTTTTTATTTTTTGCCTTTCCTTGCATCTTAGAGCTTATCTGTAGTGGCCCTAAGCTTGACTTATTGGAACTGTTAATTTTTTTCCCAGGTCATTTGCTTCATTGTTATATTGTTTCCCTATTTTAGAGCTCTAACTATTAAATTCACTGACTTCAGTCAAAATTTCAATGAAAATAAACTTGGAATTAAATTTTGTTTGATTGCAAGCTCTAGAACATGGATGTTGTTCAAGATGGAATCTTGGTCTAGGTTCAGATGCCTTGGTTTTTTTTTAATCTAATTTTTCATGTTTTATGTGTTTTGTATTTCGTAAGTGTACCTTGTGTTGTGTTTTAGTGATTAGAGCCTTAGATTGAAATTTTACTGTTACATTAGCTCTAAATAGTCGAGTTTAGGATATTGGATTCGTTTGGTTGGGTTTCAATGTAATTGGGTCATTTAAATACTAAGTCGGATAGCTGGTAATATTTGCATAGGGTTGACTTTAGTCAACATTTCATTGCAAAGATCTCGGATTGGAATTTTATCTTTATCGTTGTGTCTGAAATGTCGTCTCTATATAGGTAGTGTCTTTTGTTTTAGTTCCTTGGGTTCTGAATGCATTCTAAGCACTCTATCCATCAATTTCTCTTTATTGGTTTTTCAATTTAATTTGTTTTGGTGCACAACTACCTTCATCTTCGTGATCGCATCACCCTTTCAGACGATCGCTTCAACCTTTCACGAGATCGCATCCCAATCCCAAATTAGACTTCGTGATTGTATCTTTATGTTATGTAACTGTGATGTATCCCTAAACTGGTTTTCATGGTCATGACTTTGAATCTAACTTTCACCCTTTTCTTTAGCTCTTCACTTTAAAATAATAAAAAGTCACCATTTTCAATCCTTGAGTTATTTGCACGCAATAGTGGTTAACATTCAAGACAATATTTCTTCATTTATTCTTCAATTATGGTAACTTCCCACTCTAATTTATCCTAATTTCATTCAAAAATTCATAAATTTTCAAAGTTGGTTCTGTTCTTTAATTGTTTGATATTACATCGTTTCTTGCTTGTCTTAACACTAAATTATTGTATGAGTTCCCTATGATGTGTTTGTTACCTTTTATTTTGAGTTTTGAGTTCATGATCTTCTAAGCAATTCTGACTCAAATTTTGACCCCATCTACAATGATACCTCTATGGGTATCATTTGACTCATATTAGTGTGTAGATTATTATTTTCTAGTTTCATAATTATTCAAGTTAGCTCTTGTATTTGTTTAGCTTTTGGAGCTTTCCATGATATTTTATTCTAGTATATATTTAGACATCGTAGGCTATGGATTAATGATTTGAGACTTTCATTATATAGGAAACAATTATGCTATATATATATATATACCCCGGCAGATTGGACCCTCGAAAACAGTGCCAAAAATGATAACACTTATTTATACCTTCAAAATCAATCAAAATGTGTACGTGATCAATGTCAAGTATACTTACCCTACTATGAGTTGGGATCAAATTCAAATGGAGTGAAGTAGCCTATGTTCACAATGGTGTAATGATTCACTAGTCATGCTAATTAACTAGCTAAAATTATAATAAAATAGGGGTTGTGTCTTAATGTTATGATGTAACTTTCCGTGTTATGACGAGAGATTACGTCAACAAACACCAATGTGATGAATCAGTAGGGGATTGACTACTTGGGAATTTACATAGACTATTTTAGCTATTTTGTGGGGGAACAGGATGTTCAATGTAATGCATTGTGCATTGATGTTGTGTAAGCTAGATTTTGTGTGAACACTTAAACATTTCATGAAAATCTCTCAAAAGTTTGAACACATTATTGCATACAACCGTAAGCCTCACTGCCTAGCAAGCTATCTTTAGTAATATAGTTAATTAAATTCAATCCAATCAATGGTACTAGGAAACCCATAAGTGTAACTCCACTCTCATTACTCTTTCACTTGCTATGCATGGAAATATAGTATACAACCTCCAATTCTATACAGAATATAGGTTCCCCATTAGATACAACATTCACACACTATGCTTAATCAAACACCCATTTCCCCATACAACTAACTGAAGTATATCATCAGCACATTCCCAAGTTGAATGGATTAGCTATGCATAATTAAAGAAATAGAATAATTACTATTAAGAGGAATATAGTAAGACATGGTGTTCCTTCTTTAATCAAAATTTCTCTTCTTCAACTAATACAAAACTTAATCAAAAACTAATAGATGATGAGTAAAATATAATCAACAAAGGTTTTTCTTGCTTTTCTCTCTTGTATTTTTGCTATACAAGTCGTTCTCTCTCTTTTAAATCTTTCTATATACTCCTGAGTTTGAAAAATTATCTTTTATATGTCTCAGATTTCTACGACGAAAGTCAGCTAAAGTTACTGCCGTCATGGACGGTGGTCCGCTGTGTCCACTGGTTTCCTGCCATCCTTGGAAGCAACCTCAACTTCAACAGATTGGATGGTGGTAGCATTCTGGTTTGCATAGCAGTGTTTGTGCTTAGAAGGTGGTCCATCTTTAATGACGGTTGTCCACTTTCAACCACCATGAAGACACTTTATTCTTCAAATCCATCATTTCAGCTTCAGTCTGCTTGATTTCTCAAAAATCAGGTATTTACCTTAGATATACACCCAATTATTGTCAGAATTTGACATAATGATAACGAAAACAATCAATTTAACTCTGTGTAAAGATGTAATGAGTGACTTTTAGGCCACTCATAAATAGCCATCTATGGGTTCGGCTTTAAGTTTTTGTACCTGTGACCCTACATGCTTTTTTAGTCTGTTTTTTTCTTATGCATTGATATTGTATTTTCATTTATGGATATACTTTGACCCTATGCGATCCATAGTTAACTTTATAATATAGTGGTGAGATAATTGTCTCTTTATATTGTTGTAGTATCTGAGTCTACGCAGGTCTGACGACACTTACTAGATAAATTGATTGTAGGTTTGCATATCATTATCATGAGAAATGGTTTTTTATGAATTTGTTTTTATTGTTTTATATCCAAAATCCTAGTGTCATTTGCTTTGAAATATTGTGTGGCCTTGTGTGCATGTTTTTAGTATTGCGAGTTTAAATTAAGTAGTAAATAATGATCTTACTTATTTTCAATGATAAATGAGATAGTGAAGATGTAACCATTATTTTGATATACGACTACATTCAGTGATGTTTGAGCTGTATACATTGATGGTTTACTCTAGTTCTAGACTCGGTGATTCTTGAGCAATGATATCGAGATTACTGTGATTTAGACCCGGTTATGCCTAGAAACTCATTTGTATATTATTTTTGAGGTTATACTTTCGGGTATAAGTATTGAGTTAGTATATAATGAAAACCACCATGGATCTTGATAATCTAGGCTAGTATGGGACTAGAGGAGTGGTATAAGGGAAAGTCCTTCCCTAGGTCTTTCCTGCTAGTCTGACAGGTATCAGAGGAGTATCATAAACATCTATTTCCAGCATCATATCATATCATTTGCATATTTAAACCTTTGGTACTATTTTCTATTTTTACTCTCAACTCTTATGGGAGAACAAATGGTTTGCATTCACTTATTTGTATCTCTCAGTAATATGGGAGACTATTGGGCTTTTCTTTTACTTACTATTACTTTGATATACTTTTATGGGTTATATTTATATCTGTTGGGTACCCTCAAGACATCTATTTTCAACCGAGGAACAAAACAAGATCATTTCGTTCCATTTTTAGTAAAATAGTGAAGGATATTCCATTAGTAATGA